>CM023484.1:123238447-123476540 GCA_013339685.2 Hyalomma asiaticum
TATAGGGCTGGAATTCAATTTGAGACCGACCAAACCGCTTGTATCGCTACTCGGACAGTCACCCATTGATGTGCTTCCTCCTAGAATACAAAGATTCGATTGAGCCTCATGCGATTTCGATTTTCAGTCTCCTACGTCCCTGGAAAGCAGATTGGCACCGCCGACGCCCTTTCTCGGGCACCTTGTGCGGATACAGGTGTAGAGGAGGGCGAGTTAGATTGCAGCGAAGTATCGAGCCATGCAGAAGTTGTGTCAGTGAATTGAAGTTTTCGGCACACTGGAACAAGATAAGGTTGGCACAGAACAAGACGACACCTGCAGACAACTTCAGTTGTACTGTAGGAAAGCTGGCCGCGTCGTGATAAAGTGAGCAGTTGGCTGAGCCCTTATTGGTCAGAGAGAGCAAACCTTACAATATGTGACGGTGTGCTCCTACATGGGTCTCGCCTAGTCGTGCCTCAGAACGTAAGGAGCGAAGAACTTTGTTCTTTGCATGAGGGTCACCAGGGCATTGTGAATGTCGTGCAAGGGCCCGAGAATCTGTGTGGTGGCCGGTCTCAGCACCGAGCTGGGAGCTTTGTAAACAGTTGTCGAGAGTGTGCCAGGCTGCGCGTTCAAATAGTCGAGCCCATGATGCCGTCCGAGTCTCCTAGCTTGCCTTGGTTGAAGGTTGGAGCTGATCTTTCCATTGCAGGGGAAAACGTACGTTGCGGTCGTAGACTATTTTTCGAGATATCCGGAGCTCGCCCTATTATCTTCCACGAGCTCTGCGGCGGTTATTGTTCAAATCAAGAGTATATTTGCTAGGCATGGGATCCCAGAACTGGTCGTAACAGACAACGGTCCTCAATCCGCGTCTGCAGAATTCGCGCTCTTTGCAACAAGTTATGGCTTCCGTCACGTCACATCCAGTCCCACGTACCCGCAGTCAAATGGAGAAGCCGAACGTACAGTGCAGACGGTAAAACGGATGTTGGAAAAATCTGCTGACCCTTACCTGGCCCTCCTAGCGTACAGGGACTCCCCTGGTCCCTTGGGTACAAGTCGAGCCCAGCTGCTGATGGGCAAGCGGTTACGTTCTACGCTCCCCGTACACCCGAAAAAACTTGTACCATCAAAGGCGAGCAGTCTTAGAAGCCTCCGATACAAGGACAAGTTATTTCGAAATAAGCAAAGGCTCAACTACGACCGTCGTCATGCTGTAACTCTGTTACCGCAACTTGTCCCGGGAAATCGAGTATGGATAAAAGACAGCGCGATTCCAGTAACGGTGCTCAGTCCAGCCCAGCGGCCTCGGTCGTATCGGGTGCGGACAAACGACGGGACCGAGGTAGAGAGAAATAGAAGTGCATTGGTTAGATACAGTGAGCGAACCGGCGCGCATGACCCATCTTATGACTTTCCCGCGAATCTGAACGCTGCACGGCAATCCGAGGAACACAAGTCCTCGGCAGAGCATTCTGCGCTCATTTCAACGCCGGCGGCTTCCTTGGATAGCGGGAGACCTGGTCGTTAAATGACGCGCTATGGTCGAGAAATAAGGCCACCACAGCGATACGGCTACACTTGAAACTTGCAGCATACAGTTCTGTGCTGTTGCAATTCATACTGCTTTGTTTCTTTGTTTGCTTTGTGTTACAATGCTTCCTAAAGAAAAAAAAGGAAGGATGTAGTGTTATCGTTATCTTTGTTCGGGCCAAGCACTGTGCTGCCCTATGACGTCACTGGTGTAAAGTGATAAAAAGCGGCTGTTGAATAAACCAGGGGGGCTTTTTGAGGCAGTGACATCGGAGTGCCCTGTGTATTTCAATCGCATCGTACCGCTCGGCTTAGAGCGGATACGACAAGCATCTGTTATGTAGGATCGCGGCGTGCCTGCCGTGCCAGCAACTGCTGGTGCCCAGGTTCTCTGCAAGGTGTCATAGACAGACACGGTAGACCCTCTTTGAAGATATTGCAGACGTCTAGCAGACTTGTTGTAGTATTGTTGTTGCCTGCCCCTGATATCTTCTAGACGTCTTCGGACGGTTTCAGTGGGAATGTTCTTTGGCTCGAGGCGACAGTTCATGACTGGAAGCCTTCTGACACCATGTAACGCACTGTAGGTGCGAACGAGAATGAATATTTTATTGTAAGCTGCTCAGGTATTTATAGGGCTGTTCAGACATGCGCAGTGGTAGCCTTGTACACACGTGCCAATAATAGTGCAGATGCAATCTGCTACACAGTTCTTCCGTTGACGTTACGGTGCTGATCCACCAGGGTTCACGCAGTGCGCCTACACCGTCGACGCGTGGTGGCGGCTCCGTTCTGTGCTTGGCGCATTGGTCCAGCGCAGACAGCGCGGTGTTGAATTGCAGCCAGGCGTGATCACCGGCCACAGCGATATGCCCAAACGGGCACAAAGCGACCTGGATAACGAAGAACAGGTAATGCATCCGTTCCTTCCGGGCGCAACCAGTCACTGAAGCATCTGTCTGCGCTCCCGATATTTAGGGTCGTGATGTAGTTCTTCCGTTGACGTTACGGTGCTGATCCACCTGGGTTCACGCAGTGCGCCTACACCGTCGACGCGTGGTGGCGGCTCCGTTCTGTGCTTGGCGCATTGGTCCAGTGCAGACAGCTCATTGTTTAATTGCAGCGAGGCATGATCACCGGCCACAGCGATATGCCCAAAGGGGCAGAAAGCGACATGGATAACGAAGAACAGGGGAATTAGCATCCGTTCCTTTCGGGCGCAGCCAAGTCCACTGGAGCCTCTGTCTGCGCTCCCGCTATTTATACGGTCGTGCTGTAGTTCTTCCGTTGACGTTACGGTGCTGATCCACCAGGGTTCACGCAGTGCGCCTACACCGTCGACGCGTGGTGGCGGCTCCGTACTGTGCTTGACGCATTGGCGCAGCGCAGACAGTGTGGTGTTGAATTGCAGCCAGGCATGATCACCGGCCACAGCGATATGCCCAAAGGGGCACAAAGCGACCTGGATAACGAAGAACAGGGGAATTAGCATCCGTTCCTTCCGCCGTCGGTGACGGCGTCGCTTGCTCGCTTGTGAGCGAAAAATCGCCCGTGACCTAAAAATAACAGCTCCAAAAGTGGACAACTATGTACATCTGGCGGAAAGCATATCAAGCAATGTTTCGACTATCATAGCCTCCGAAACAGCGGGCACGCTTGCCATCTCGGAGGCCATGCGACTACAGCAGAGCCTATATGCGGTCTCGTCGGATGCTCTGCATCCACTTTTTTAGCATTTCATTCTCACGACACCATTGAAGAAGTGAAGTACTGCAGTTGCCATTTCACCGACCATAAGGCGATGCTTGCTGCGGTTGGCCGGAAGAGGTCTTCAGAAGAACAAATGGAACAGCTGTCAGATAGTTAATGCAGGGACGACAGAATGTGACCATTTACGAATAAAGGTGTCATGCCTACGCGCAGTTCATAATACAGGACCATGTGACTGCATCACTAAATAAAATTTTTATGAGGTCGATATAAATGTGCTATTAAATATACCGAAAACCTCTATCATAACTATATATACGTAGCGCGCGCGCGTGTGTGTGTCTGTGCGCGTGTGTGTGTGAAACAACACACATTAATAAGTATGCAAAGTATGCACTAAGTGGTTCAAAGGCACACTAGGGGCTGGATTTCGCTATCGCGTTCAACTCTTAAAGGCGAACCTTAAGGGTCCCCCAATTTTATGCACTTCATTCAACACTGACAAAGAGACAAATGGGTGTAAGAGACATCATTTACGCTCACGGTTGGCTAGCCTGATTACAAAAAAAAAGAAAGGAACATACGAAGAAACTTACCTATAAAGAAACACCATGAAATACATAGATCCATTTGTATTGCAAATTCAAATGAAGTGCTCTTGTCAAGACCACGACATTTGCGAAAAAAGCAAAAACGAAAATAGCAAGCAGTGATATGGCAAGCATTTTTCATCTCAAAGGTGGCAAACAAATGCACACACCTATAATTGATATAGATCTGAGAGCTTTTCTGTTGAGTTCTACTAGAGTGTATCTGATCACAGAGTGTTCTTGTGCAGGCGATCTGCGTATCTTATGTTATATAAAAACAGCAAGCATGCACTGAAAAAAAAATCAGTTGAAAATCAAAGCTCTCTTCTGTTCCCTGGTTTCTTCATACGTTTGAGCAGGGTTACAGCATAAACCAGCCGTCCTAAGTCAAGCTGTTGTTGACCACGTGGCCCTCCACTATACATTTCATCAGTGCGTTCGCGAAACTAGTGCAATCCTTTCAAAAACAGCTCCTGTACAGCGCAACGCATGTATCGCAGCTTGCATAAGCTCAGCAAAAGAAAATAATTGTCTACTGCTCGGGTAGACAATGCACCTCCATGCTCTCTACTACCACGCAGATACAATAGGCTAATAATTCCTTAATATGTCCACGCCATTGCGTATAATTCATGCTTTTTTTACTTTTTTGTGTAACGTCCGTTTTTGCGTTCTTTCCATACATATCGAATTCGTTTACACATCGGCCATCGGTTACGTTGTACTGGTTAAATGAGCAGAATATATCGAGCTTGAGTGCATGCTCTGTGCAGTGTGTCGGATTTATCACTGGCGTTCGTATGAGACTATGGCGTTGATATAAGCGCACATGTGCGTATTCTGATATTTAACAACTCATTTATTTATAACCAATAAGGGCAAAAGAAGGTCGCGTAGAGACAGAGTCATCGCAGTATTTCTTGTCGTGCGGAAAGGCAGAACGTGCATGTCTTTCGTGCGCTGAAGAAAATGGCAGGAATTCAAACAGAATTGCGGCGCCGTGCGTCCTCGCTACGTTTGTTGCGTGCAGTGCAGCATTTCGCTCTCGTTTTTAGCTATAGTGGGTGGTTCAGTCTCTGCGAAATCCTCTGTTACAAGTAGCTGGCAAGAGAACACATGCGTGCCAGCATACGCCACAGGCTGCACCGAGCTGCACTTAACAAATGCAGTCCCGGCGGGTGTCCCCGCCATTGTGCAAAAATGTTTGCCCCACAGACATGCTGTCTTCCACGTTTTGAGACAGCTACAAAAAAAAAAAAAGAAAGCAAGAAAAACGAGTGTGCTCTGCCGAGAAGCAACCTAGCACGTGCTAAGCCAGCAGCAACTAAACATAAAAAAAAGTGTGTGGGGAGGGGGGCGCGCGTCCCCTCCCGAACTGGCCACCTTTGTCACCGCCCCCTCCGTGAACATCCATTGTGCTCATCTGCAGTTTGCAAAGAATGTGGTTCTGAACCTGCTTTTGCTGGCGTTCGCTGCCTTCCGAGGGGGAAACCACGAGGAACTCTCTCCGCGCTCTCTCGTCGCGGCTGCATCGCTACCAACGTGCAAGGTGTAAGAACGAGTTTCAGCGGCTGCACGCAGTCTGTCCACGCGTTTATCGTTTATCATGTACCGCATTTATCGATCATTCAAGTTGATTGCGCGATTCCTTGGCGAGTGTACCTCCTAAGACAATGCCCATCCCAACTGTGACATCGGTTGTATATGAACACAAGCCTGTGCCTTTTGGTGAGACTACAGTGTCGTCGCCGAATTTGTATTGCGGACTCACAGCTGAAGAGTGCAGAGCGGATGCCAAAATTCGGTAAGTTGCTGGCCAGTTTTCAAAATGGGATGTGGCACATATTGTTGTCATGTGGAAGCACCGGTTCCACCTTATATATTATTTGTGTCGTGAGGTGCGTAGGCTCTTCATTTTCGAATAAAGAGCCTACGTACATTGTCCCAAAGCAGTTTTACTTCATGTAGTTAATCCTGTGCTTGTATCAAACACCCTTTGTGTGGTGACTTGCAGTTCTCGTCTCGTAACATTTTCTTTTCTTGCCCGTATTTTTAAAGGTAATGTGATACCGAACACGCGCTCCTTGGTGCAGGACATGTGCGGCAGTTCGGCACGCGATGGCATTTTTAAAGTAGCCTTGAAAAGAGGTTCCTTCTCTAATATCTGCTTATAATGCACCTTACACCTATCATTTAAGAACACTTTTTGCCTAACGACCCCATCCCTGGGGTGTGTCGTGTTAGCTCACGTCTACATGTTTTCCTTTACGATGTATGCCAAAAATATTAAATTTATTATAATGCAAGATGCACCTATTTCAAGTAATGTGCCGCTTTTAAAGTTGCTTTGCAACAGATCCTTTACTCACGTTTTTTCCCCCTTGGGTATCTAAAGCGACACGACACCAAGATTTCGGGGTTGGATATTGAACATAGATTCATTATATTTAAAAGGACGACTTTGTTTTGTTATTTTCTAAAGTAGTGCCCGATTATGAATGTTTCGGACATTTCTTGTATTTCCGCGTTTGTTCATGAGTCGCACATAAGTTGCATGGAATTATAGTATAGTGCTGATGTGCTCCACAGCTGTGCTAATTTTCACGCCTTTTCCCGCAGGTTCCACCCTTGCCGAAGCTTTTCCACTACGACGGTGCAACACGAGAATAGCATATTATCAATGCAGAGTTCACAAAATAAATGAAATAGTGCTTTTCCCTATAAACCTCTCTTGTTGTGTTATTTGTTTGGTGAGAACGCATTAATAGAAACTACAGAGGATCCACTTAGCCCCACTTATTACTGTGTTAATAAAGCTTTCGCGTATGCATGAGAGGCACATTTACACAAACTACTGTTGGTCCTTCGAAAATGTGAAAACAAAAAATAAAATTATCGCAATCCAAACGGCGCGACACACGTGGGGTAAACTACAAACACCATAGTGGCTGTGAACGGTCGCGCAAGGGGCTTCCCGATGTCGGCGGGGCCGACAACACGCCAAAAAAGCCTGAATGCCCGCAACATCGGCCAATGCTACCTAGCCAAATCCGACCCATTCTGGCTGGCCAAATTTGACCCATTCTGGCTGGCCAAATTTGACCCATTCTGGCTGGCCAAATTTCGCCCACTCTGGCTGGCCAAGTTCGACCCATGGTGGCTTCGCCACAGTGGCGCCATTCTGGCTGGCCGTCATCGGGCACATGTGGGTGAAAGTAGCGCGAGCGCGATTTGCCGACTTAGGCCCGATATCGCTGCCGACTTTGGCCGACTTCACGCCTACATAAGTCCTGTGTTGGCGTGCTGCCTGGGATAGCTTTCTTGTCTTTAATATTAAGCAAAAGTGCTACAATGCCTTCATATGATACCTCTATATTAGGCATCGCAAAATCGTACGGGGACTCTAGCGCGAAGGGTGAAAAACATTCTGCAGAACTATGAGTAAAGACAGATTGAAAGAAATTATTGAAGCAAGTTGCAATACGAGAGTAGTCCGACACAAGTTCGTCATTAACCACAATGTCCCTAGGACCTTCGTTGTCTAGTGACAAATGGCGCCAAAATCGGTGTGGATCATCCTTCATAAAATTGGTCAATGTCACATCATAGAAAGTTTTTTTAGCAGCAGTCATCTTCGTGCGCAATGCAATGCTTAGTGCCGAAATTTTATCGTGATCTTTTCTTGATTTCTTTTCTTGATTGCGAGCTGGTACAGCGTTCCTCTAAGAAAGAGCGTTTCCATAGCCAACGCGCGCCTTTCGCTCTCTCTCTGTCTCTCTCTCTCTCACACAAGACAGCAGAGGCACGCGCCGGGAGGCACGCGCCGAGGCGAACGCCGAGGGCAAGCGCGTGCCTCGCACACGCGGGTTACGCCTGACGCCTGACAACTGACGCCTGACGCGTGACAAGGTTAGACTAAGAGGAGCTTAGCCCCTAAAACCACATACTAGGACACGCACAGGTTAAACAAAACAGTCGCACGTATGGCATGAAGAGAAGATACCGTTACGAAATAGTCCATGGAAAGAGGGAGGAGTTATAGGTGTCTGTTCCAGCATAGGCAGGTGTTTGTGTATGAGGATGATCGCGGTGTGTACACCTTGCGGAAAGAGGGCCTGCATATAGTGAAGGGTTAAGTCCAAATTTGCATTTAATTACATTATGTAACGTACCTAAACAGTATTTCCATCTTCTCACTTAAAGCGAGCGAACGCCGTTAGCCAACGTCAACTGTGACTAGTTGAGCTGTGTGGTTTCCTGGGCTGTTGGTACATATTCACGGTGTGAATATAAGGCAACGACGCGAGCACAAAAGACGGAAGCACAGGCTAGAGGCTTGTGTCCACAGGTAGTGGCCTGTGGGAATCTTCACACCATCGACTGTGACAATAGGCGCGAACTTTTGAATTTAGTATAAATAAAACAAACACTTCTTTCTCTGTCTTTTCCGCAACTTGTTAATAATGAATTTTTAGTACAGGGATCTCGCACAACGCAAACATATTCAAGTTTTATTTTTTAGGGCTGTGTTTGCCTGTCAACTAACTCGACCATTTGATATAATAAACCAATTTCATTGGCCGTATGAGGGCCGGATCAATGAAAGCTGATAATATGCACATGATGGGAAATCTGGGCTAGCTGGTGATCGTTCATTTCTGACCAACTTACACTGCAAAAGGGACGAGGACGAAGATGAAAGAAGGTGACAATGCAAGCGCTGTGTTCTCACCTTCTTTGATCTTCGTCCTCATCTCTTTTGCGCTGTAAGCTGGTCAAAAAACTGATAATATGTAATGTACAAAGTGATGACATTATGGGGAAACTTAGTTGGGAAAGAATTTAGTACGCTATCTTAAAGTCAAGGAAACAAATCCCACTGCTGGTGCCACTGGTTGGCCCGAAATGCAATGAGTGCGCCTTGGAAAACACTGCTGACTAAGGCTCGGCGACTGATGCTGAGACTGGAATGAACATCAGCAGTCTGCAGTCAGAGCTTCTTTAGGTCCATGTCCCTGTTATGTCTCAGCAAACATTGTCTCCAAGACTTCATGGAAGAGGATAAACTTTAGCGAATGAGTTCTTTTTCTCTCAAACATTTATTTCCTGTCTTGGCTTGTGATTTGACAATGTAGCTGGTTTCCTGTTCATGCGAGTTAAAATGAGCCACACAGAGAATAAGCATCTCAATGCATAACATAGCTTCAGACAATGACGTGAAAAACCATGTATTATTTATTACAGGAGAGAGCAGTGCGAGTATACATGCATTGCTCACAGCAGCTGTTGCAGAGACCTCCTACTTTAACGTGCCGAAGTAGTAGAACTTCTATGTTTCTAAGACAGTGTTGTCACACATCTGATAGCATAATGCTCAGTGAATTCGAATAGTTATAAATAAGTAATAGAACACTAAAACAAACCCATACTCCAAACTATCACCAATTACTTGACAGCATATTAAAATTCACAAGCTGAGAATGCACGGAAGGCATGCCAGACTGGCCAGCAGAAAGAGCGAAAATGGTGAAAGTGAAGACCCAGCCGATGCTGATTATTTGCGGCAGCCCTGTTTTAAATTGTGTCTTAAGTCAATGCAGAAAGTTGAAAGAAACAAGTCATTCCCACTTTTAGAGCTTCAACATGGCCTTTTCTTGACTCAAGAACCTGGGGTACTTGGGCTGATATAGCGCATTATGGAACAAGAGAAACGGTCAAGCAGACCGCCACAAGAGGACCGAGCGCTATCTTTCAGCTGAGCTGTATTTGCAAATTGCATCGAATATGTACACTCGCGCAAGCCTACAAAAAACACCCGGACGAATCGCTTAAGATCAGACAAATCATCGCGAAGTCACAGAGCATAGATTCATATAAGGTTATCTTGATTAAGAGAAGACATCTCAAGTTCAGATAACGCCAGCGAAGCCTCAATGAAAGGCTAAAAGAGCACCATTACAATTCGCACAAATCAATCCAGGGACACATTGGCATTCACTACCGTGATTGTGGATGTCCCCTGGATTTGATCAATGCGAAGTGGTGAAGAAGCATCCGTTACAAATAACTCGTAAGATAACTGAAGCGCACTGTATAGTAAGAGCTGGAAACACATGTATCAGCGCCCCTTCGCTGGCGTTATCTGAACTTCAGGTGTCTTTTTTTAATCAAGTGAGCCTTTTATGAATCTTTGCTCTGTCACTTCGCGATGATTTGTCTCATCTTAGCGATTCGTCCGGGTGTTTTTTGTATGCTTGCGCGAGTGTATATATTCGATGCAATTTGCAAATAAAGCTCAGTTGAAAGATAGCGCTCTGTCCTCTTGTGTCGGCCTGCTTGACCGTTTCTCTTGTTCTATAATGCGCTATATCAGCCCAAGTACGTCAATCCAACTCGCCCAATCTTCAACCGTTGGGAAGAACCTGGGGCAGACATATAAGCTCCAGCAAAACAGCGACTAGCCTTTCGGGACAAGAAAATGACAAATTAGCTATACCAACTTGGCATGGTTCAATAAGCTTATTTTCAGGTAAACTTGCATTAGACATTAGGTTTAGCAACACATCTGAAGCATTTGTAAGACAGTTTACAACGATTACATTCACTTCCTATGGCCACAAAGAGAGAGAGAGAGCAGAGAAATTTTTTTGAGGCAAGAATGAGCAAGCGTGCCCAGGTAAGAAAGTGAATATCACACACACTGCACAAGCTCACGTGCTTGTTCTCAGGGCCTCACGCAGTTTAATGTTACATTATCCGTTCGAAACAACTTAATGAGCAAACAGCCAATGAAGCCTAGGAAAGCATGGGGGAAGTTACTTCTGGTATTGTAATTGTGGAGAAAGTAGAAAGGAATTAAAGTGGACGAAAAGACAAACCTGCCTTCGGTGGGACCCGAACCCACGACCTTCGGATGTCGCGTCCGATGCTCTACCAACTGAGCTACAAAGGCGGTCGTCCCCCCGTCCACTTTATTGTGTATTTATGTACGTATTATCCTGGGAGTGTTAGACAGCGCCACTCGTGGCCAAGGCGGCGTGTGTAGAACACACTTTCTTGCCAGGAGGCGTCACGTAGAACGCGATATCCGAAGGTCGTGGGTTCGGGTCCCACCGAAGGCAGGTTTGTCTTTTCGTCCACTTTAATTCCTTTCTTTCTCCACAATTACAATACCACAAGTAACTACCCCCATGCTTTCCTAGGCTTCATTGGCTGTTTGCTCATTAAGTTGTTTCTAACAAATAAAGAACGAGCCCTTGACCCCTTCCCTTTCGTTATTTCATAGCTTGGGCCTCGTTGCGGCAGACTTGGTGCCTTAGGTAGCATGCGAGGGCTTATTGGGCAGCAGCCATCTCATCTAAGTTCACGTTCTACGTGACGCCTCCTGGCAAGAAAGTGTGTTCTACACACGCCGCCTTGGCCACGAGTGGCGCTGTCTAACACTCCCAGGATAATACGTACATAAATACACAATAAAGTGGACGGGGGGACGACCGCCTTTGTAGCTCAGTTGGTAGAGCATCGGACGCGACATCCGAAGGTCGTGGGTTCGGGTCCCACCGAAGGCAGGTTTGTCTTTTCGTCCACTTTAATTCCTTTCTTTCTCCACAATTACAATACCACAAGTAACTTCCCCCATGCTTTCCTAGGCTTCATTGGCTGTTTGCTCATTAAGTTGTTTCTAACAAATAAAGAACGAGCCCTTGACCCCTTCCCTTTCGTTATTTCATAGCTTGGGCCTCGTTGCGGCAGACTTGGTGCCTTAGGTAGCATGCGAGGGCTTATTGGGCAGCAGCCATCTCATCTAAGTTCACGTTCTACGTGACGCCTCCTGGCAAGAAAGTGTGTTCTACACACGCCGCCTTGGCCACGAGTGGCGCTGTCTAACACTCCCAGGATAATACGTACATAAATACACAATAAAGTGGACGGGGGGACGACCGCCTTTGTAGCTCAGTTGGTAGAGCATCGGACGCGACATCCGAAGGTCGTGGGTTCGGGTCCCACCGAAGGCAGGTTTGTCTTTTCGTCCACTTTAATTCCTTTCTACTTTCTCCACAATTACAATACCACAAGTAACTTCCCCCATGCTTTCCTAGGCTTCATTGGCTGTTTGCTCATTAAGTTGTTTCTAACAAATAAAGAACGAGCCCTTGACCCCTTCCCTTTCGTTATTTCATAGCTTGGGACTCGTTGCGGCAGACTTGGTGCCTTAGGTAGCATGCGAGGGCTTATTGGGCAGCAGCCATCTCATCGAAGTTCACGTTCTACGTGACGCCTCCTGGCAAGAAAGTGTGTTCTACACACGCCGCCTTGGCCACGAGTGGCGCTGTCTAACACTCCCAGGATAATACGTACATAAATACACAATAAAGTGGACGGGGGGACGACCGCCTTTGTAGCTCAGTTGGTAGAGCATCGGACGCGACATCCGAAGGTCGTGGGTTCGGGTCCCACCGAAGGCAGGTTTGTCTTTTCGTCCACTTTAATTCCTTTCTACTTTCTCCACAATTACAATACCACAAGTAACTTCCCCCATGCTTTCCTAGGCTTCATTGGCTGTTTGCTCATTAAGTTGTTTCTAACAAATAAAGAACGAGCCCTTGACCCCTTCCCTTTCGTTATTATCCGTTCGAGGCAGACAGTGAGCGCTAGTATAATAGTGATGCTACTGAATGCACATATGCATCTCATAAACAAGTTACACCAACATCACAAGTGTGCTTTGGACTGTAATCGAGCCCTGTCCAAATTCGTGTAAATTCGACAGTGGCGTACAAATTCAATTGCGGCTGTCCCAGCTGTGCTAAGCTGTGATACGGCTTTGAGGCAGTTTGGGCAAGTTGGTATATCATGGTTAGTGAGCGTGTAGCGCTGCTCAGGACGAGCAAAGACAGGCAAGGCAACACGTTTAGCGCTCACCCTGTCGCCTTGACAAAAGCTGATGGTTAGCTTCCACACTATGACTCGTACTGCACGCAAGCGCAAACCTTCACCGCGGTTCGTATTGTGCACAAACTACACGGGCTGTTTTACTAATTGAAATTTGCATATAGGGCAACGGGCGCGCTCGCTCTCAGCTGCGCATAGTCTTAGCCGCAACGTTACTTCAACGTTGTAAACACAGGAGCACAAAGTTTCAGCGTGTTTTTTAAATGAATATTCTAGGATCATTTCTTCCACCGTTAAGGCCCACTAGCCTTTGGGAATAGTGCACACAGCTCGCAATGCTATGCAAGCGACACAAATAAAGTGACAGTGAACTTACCTTACGAAGAAAAGTTACCACCGAGCGCGCGTTGAGCACCTAGCACGACATCCGTCGAGCGAGAGCTTTCGGGAGCATCCGCCGGTGCACGATGACTTGAACAAATGACAACCTCGACACCGAACAGAGTCCCGTTGATTAAAATCACACATTCCGTACCACCGTCGCTGAAACACGCTATCGAACAACAAAGAATGCACCGAGAGTCGAGCTCTGCACATGCCACGCTGGGTGCCCATACAGCGCGTCTTCCCGTGCGACGCGTGAATTTCGGTTCAAAGTGTTCTTGCTCCACTGGAGAGGACCGAATTATGATATGGTTATACCACACCAGCAGCATTTACAAGAACAAAGCGATAAGACCACCAGCGATGAAGCTGTAGACCTCGACGACATTCCCTCGTAAAAGATGGATGGATGGATATTAGGAGTGTCCCCCTTATAACGGGGCTGAAGCCGGGCCACCAAGCTCTAGCTTTATTTCTTTTAGGGGCGAAGCTCCTCTTAGTCTAACCTTGTCACGCGTCAGTTGTCAGGCGTAACCCGCGTGCTGGGAGGCACGCGCTCGCCCTCGGCGCGTGCTTCCCAGCGCGTGCCTCTCTCTCTCTCTCTCCCTCTCTCTCCCGGCGCGTGCCTCTGCTGTCTTGTGAGAGAGAGAGAGAGAGACAGAGAGAGAGCGAAAGGCGCGCGTTGGCTATGGAAACGCTCTTTCTTAGCCAGAGGCCCGTGTACTGTGCGTTGTCAGTGCACGTTAAAGAACCCCAGGTGGTCAAAATTTCCGGAGCCCTCCACTACGGCCTTTCTCTCTATCTCTTTCACTCCCTTTCCCCCACCCCCGCGGACGCTTAGCCGTGCTCCCTACATGGTCTGCAGAAATTAGCGTCCTTTCCGAACCACAATCAATCAATCAATCAATCAATCTTAGAGGAACCCTACCAGCTCGCAAAGAAGGAGAACGCGCCCTCACCCGCGAGAGATAACGTTGCGCAGGCAGCGTCTCCTAGCGAGTTTCTTGTTTGAGAAATACCGACTGCTCGCGTTGGAGAAGCGTTCACCGGCAACCTATATATATATATATATATATATATATATATATATATATATATATATATATATATATATATAGTTACGCGCTATTCCGCGCAGTTAGCGGCGCATCCTGCCGAGCCTGGAAATGCACCAAGAAGATGACGACGATCACAGCAGCGCTCGTGCTGATGCTCTGCCATCTTGTCTGCTGCTCTTTCCTTGTATATATTGTGTAAATATAATTTCTACACTCCTCTGGTTATTCTTATCCCCGTGGCATTTTTGGTGGAGGTGCGGGGTAGTCCATACGGTGCAACGGAGCTTCGCAGCGGCCGACGCTTGGCTTTCTGCACAATGGCGGAAGAGGAACCGGCGCCCACCGACGCGGCTGCAAGAACAACGGTCGTCCTTGCTCAGCTGAAAGACCCAGGCACATTCTGCGGTACTGACGATGTCGACATTGAAGACTGGCTGCCCATGTACGAGCGTGCAAGTAGCAACAATCATTGGGACGCGACTATCATGTTGGCGAATATCTTATTTTACCTCAAGGGAACTGCGAAGGTGTGGTTTGAGAATAACGAAGACGAAATTGGGAGCTGGGATGTATGCAAAGAAAAGATGCGTGCCCTGTTCGGCAAGTCTGCAGGCAGAAAGGCATCGGCAAAGAAGGAGTTGGCATCCCGAGCACAAACGTCGGCAGAGTCATACCTGACTTATATACAAGACGTGCTCGCCCTTTGTCGCAAAGCCGACGACGGCATGGCGGAGTCTGAGAAAGTGGGTATTGTGTTAAAAGGCATAGCAGATGACACCTTCAATCTGCTAGTCTGCAAAGACCGCGACACGATCGATGCCATCATCCAGGAGTGCAAGCGCTTTGAAGCCGCCAAAAGTCGACGTATTGCCCATCAATTCGCTCGACTTCCGAACACGGCAGCAACATGGTCGTGCGCAGATGTACCTGAGCCGTCGGCGCCGCTCACCGCGCCACTCACCGCCGAACAGGTCAAGACAATCGTCCGACGTGAACTTGACGCTGTGTCTCCTGCTTCAACGTGCGCCCATACTTGTGACCACGGTTCCCAGATGGTGCCACTAGTTCAAGCTATCGTGCAGCAGGAGCTCTCCAATGCTGGCCTAGACGCTGTGTGTGCCGCAGTTCCTAACCGGCCGATTGACCGCCGTCCTCCTTTTTCGTACGCGCAGGGTGAAAGGCCGCCATTCCGTACTCGCAATCCAGCCGAGTGGAGGACCGCTGATGACCGCCCCATATGCTTCCAATGCCGTCGCATTGGACACGTGGCCCGTTATTGTAACAGCCGGTGGTACTGGCACCAGCCGTATGGATCCAACCGCCGCCCCGATTCGGACCATGGCCGATTTCAGCCCTACCGCGAGCCTCCTCAGAACACCGGTAACGACGTCCCTTCCACGCCGTACCGTCGCTCACCATCACCGCATGGTCACCAGTCCCGCTCGCCGCTGTCTCGCCGCCAGTCTCGCTCGCCCCAATTCCGCCGCCCTACGTCGCCGTCTGAACGCCTGCCCCAGGAAAACTAGCCGATGCAGCTCCCGGAGGTGATGCTGCATCGACGACTAGCCTGCCAAATCCTCTGACTACGCTGCAGACCAGACGGAACATGATAGACGTTAAACTGGATGACGTAGATGTTGTCGCTCTAGTGGACACAGGGGCTCAAATATCAGTGATGAATTCGGAGCTCCGTCGCCGCCTTAAGAAGGTCCTAACACCACCCACAGTGCCACTCATTCGTGTCGCCGATGGCGGAACGTTTCCGGTGCTATAGGGATGTGCTCGGCTCGAATAAGTGTTGCTGACCGGTCCACAAGCCTACTACTTGCCGTGCTCGAGAAGTGCTCCCATGAACTTATTCTCGGTATGGATTTTCTGTCGGCCCATTCTGCCCTTATTGACTGTCGAACAGGCTCGCTTCAGCTTGACCTTCCGTATTACCATGACGTCCCTAATACACCCCCGCCGCGCTTGTGCTCAGTGGATTACATTCGCCTACCTCCTCAAGCTGTTACATATGTGGACTTGCGGTCTCTTTCCCCCATCCCCGATGGCGATTACATCTTGACTCCGATCACCGAGGTCTTATTGGCGAGGAACGTCGCTCTTCCTCACACTCTTATTAGAATGACGGGTCATCGAACATCGCTACCTATATTGAACTTCAGCTGGTGCACGCAACTTATCCCAGCCGGTATGACTCTAGCCAACATCTCTCCTGTCGATGACTGCACCGTTTCTGCATTCGTCGCCGACGCTTCTGTACCCTTGGCCCCTTCCTCTTCCTCCCACGTCGACGGTGACATTGACAAGATGATCGCATCTGACCTCCTGCCACAACAGATAGCAGATATGCGGTGCATATTAAAGTCCTACCGCGACATATTTGACTTTGATGACCGTCCTTTGGGGCAGACAACAATGGTCACTCATAAGATCGATACCGGAGACGCCAGCCCCATACGACGACGTCCTTACCGCGTGTCCCACGCCGAGCGAAACGTAATACAACGTGAGGTGGACAAGATGCTCACCAAAGACGTCATCGAACCGTCGTGCAGTCCATGGGCATCGCCGGTCGTTCTTGTCAAGAAGAAAGATGGAAGCTGGCGATTCTGCGTGGACTACCGTCTCTTGAACAAAGTAATGCTCAAAGACGTCTATCCTCTGCCGCGGATCGACGACGCCCTCGACTGTCTACACGGATCTGCCTACTTCTCTTCTATTGACCTCAGGTCAGGATACTGGCAGATATCCGTCGATGATAAAGACCGCGAAAAGACCGCATTTGTTACGCCCGACGGACTTTACCAGTTTAAGGTAATGCCGTTTGGGCTCTGTAATGCCCCGGCCACATTTGAAAGGATGATCGACTCTCTCCTTCGTGGATACAAATGGTCGACGTGCCTGTGTTATCTTGACGATGTCATCGTGTTCTCGCCGACATTTGAAAGCCAACTCAGCCGCCTGTCGGCAGTCCTCCAAGTTTTCAGGCAAGCAGGCCTTCAGCTCAACTCTGCCAAATGTCGCTTTGGCCGCCGCGAAATCACTGTGCTTGGCCACCTTGTGAGTGCCGAAGGCGTGCAGCCTGACCCCGACAAAGTTCGCGTTGTCAAAGACTTCCCTCTACCTCGTTCCACTAAAGACGTACGGAGCTTTGTCGGCCTTTGCTCCTATTTTCGACGTTTCGTCAAGAATTTTGCCGACATTGCCCGTCCCCTTACGGAACTTCTAAAAAAGGAAACGTCCTTTTCTTGGGGTCCTGCCCAAGCCGATGCGTTTCGTACGCTGACAACTTTACTTACGTCACCGCCCATCTTGGCCCACTTTGACCCCTCAGCTCCCACTGAACTTCGCACCGACGCCAGTGGACATGGAATCGGCGCTGTTCTCGCCCAGCATCAACAAGGACGAAACCGCGTTATCGCCTATGCCAGTCGCCTTCTTTCCCCTTCGGAGTGCAAATTCTCTATCACTGAACGCGAGTGCCTCGCGCTAGTCTGGTCTGTCGGCAAGTTTCGGCCCTATTTGTTCGGTCGCACGTTTTCGGTCATCACAGACCACCACGCGCTTTGCTGGTTGTCCTCCCTCAAAGATCCGACTGGCCGACTGGGTCGCTCGGCACTGAAGCTGCAAGAATACAGCTTCGAGGTCAGTTACAAGTCTGGCAGACTGCACCAGGATGCGGACTGCCTATCCCGCCATCCTGTGGACCCTCCCGACTTGTCAGCACACGATTCGGACGCCTGTGTCTTCGCACTCTCTACTTTAACCGACATACGCAGCGAACAGCTCAGCGATGCCAACCTGCGGTCCATTATCCAGCGTCTGCGTTCTCGTTCCTCTGATCCATCTCTACAATTGTTCGTGCTCCATGATGGCATCTTGTACAGACGAAACACCACCTCCGATGGCCCCGAGCTTCTACTTGTTATCCCTGAAACACTCCGTTCGACTGTTCTTGAACAGCTTCATGACGCCCCAACTGCTGGACATCTTGGAGCAACTCGCACGTACGATCGTGTGCGGCGTAGATTCTTCTGGCCGGGCCTCCACCGTTCTGTACGCCGATACGTTTCTGCTTGTGAGTCCTGCCAGCGCCACAAGCATCCGTCCACGTCGCCAGCTGGTCCTCTTCAGCCAATAGATATTCCAGCTGTCCCGTTCTACCGCGTCGGGCTTGATCTCATCGGACCATTCCCAACATCTTTGAATGGGAACAAGTCGATAGCAGTAGCTACCGACTACGCGACGCGATACGCCATCACGCGAGCGCTACCGACAAGCTGTGCCACTGACGTTGCGGAATTTCTCCTTTACGACGTTATTCTCCACCACGGTGCTCCTCGACAACTGCTGACCGACCGCGGACGCTCATTTCTGTCCAAAGTCGTCGACGACATTCTTCGTTCGTGTTCCATACGTCACAAACTGACCACTGCATATCACCCGCAAACCAATGGCCTTACTGAGCGCCTTAACCGTACACTGACCACAATGCTCTCCATGTACGTTTCTGCAGACCACCGTGATTGGGACAGCACCTTGCCATATGTAACACTTGCATATAACTCGTCTCGTCACGACACCGCTGGCTTCTCCCCCTTTTATCTCTTGTTTGGCCGCCATCCCACATTGCCTTTCGAGACTCTCCTACCAGCACCTGTGCGCCCTCTTACAGACTACGCCCACGATGCAGCATCTCGGGCTGCAACGGCTCGCCAGATTGCAAGGGATCGCCTTCAAGCTTCCCAACTATCCCAGAAGGCTCGGTACGACAGCCACCACAGAGTCGTCCACTACTCTCCAGGCTCACTGGTCCTCCTATGGACACCTTGCCGCCACGTTGGCTTGTCATCCAAGCTTCTTTCGCGTTACTCCGGGTCTTACAAGGTCCTGCGCCAGATCACTGACGTCACGTACGAGATCGCTCCGGTGCACAGCCGCTCTTCTGCCGTGCCTTCCACAGATATCGTGCACGTCTCCCGACTTAAACCTTATATTGTCGGACACGATCATACCGCTGCTTAAGCGCCGAGACGGCGCTCTCGACGGCGGGGGTTCTATGTTACGCGCTATTCCGCGCAGTTAGCGGCGCATCCTGCCGAGCCTGGAAATGCACCAAGATGAAGACGACGATCACAGCAGCGCTCGTGCTGATGCTCTGCCATCTTGTCTGCTGCTCTTTCCTTGTATATATTGTGTAAATATAATTTCTACACTCCTCTGGTTATTCTTATCCCCGTGGCAATATATATATATATATATATATATATATATATATATATATATATATATATATATATGGGTTGCCGGTGACGTTTTGCGTATACAGTCTATATATATATATATATATATATATATATATATATATATATATATATATATATAGACTGTACATGCAAAAATAGCTTGGGTTGCCGCTAGTTTATAACAGAAGTGACGATGCGCCTCTTAGAGAACGACGGTTTATTAAGTCAACGTTTCGGTCGGAGCCCGACCTTGATTATGAAAGACACCTCAAGTTCAGATCTTGAAAAAGGTCGGGCTCCGACCGAAACGTTGACTTAATAAACCGTCGTTCTCTAAGAGGCGCATCATCAATTCTGTTATATATATATATATATATATATATATATATTATATATATATATATATATATATATATATATATATATATAAATATATATATATATATATATATATATATATATATATATATATATATATATATATATATATATATATATATTGATAGTACGCGTTTAGCGTTGAGCCATTTAGGCGTTTATTGAAGATAGAAAAGCTGAATCGACCAGCCGTTCAGGCGGAGCAAGCGCGAGCACCAACAACTGTCCTCGTCTTCGTCCTTTGCTGGCTCTCCTATCTGCGCCCTATTTATGTTACAATTACTCCCCCGCTGAAGTGAAGCCATCCTGGCGACCTAAGGAACAGGTACCACTGGCGGGTCATAGCGCGGCTTCAGGCGGTCGACATGAACAGTTTCGCGGCCCCGACGGCGGCGGTCTGTGGATGGGTCGACAGGCTCAATAATATAGTTGACCGGAGATGCTTGATGTAGGACGCGGTAAGGGCCGTGATACTTGGGAAGTAGCTTCGCGGAAAGGCCAGGAACGGGCGAGGGAACGCGAAGCGACACCAATGCTCCTGGCGAATATGACTGTGAAGGCAGGTTTTGGTCATGACGGTCTTTCTGTCGCACTTGTTCTTCAGCGGTAAAGGAACGAGCGAGCTGTCGGCAGTCCTCGGCATACGTGGCGACTTCCGATAGAGGCGTGGATTCTGACGCGTCCGGGCGATACAGAAGAATAGTGTCCATAAATGAAGAAGGTTCGCGGCCATAAAGAAGAAAGAAGGGAGAGAAGCCTGTTGTAGACTGAGTGGCGGTGTTGTAGGCGTACGTGACAAATGGTAATATGCGATCCCAGTTGGTATGATCGGCGGACACGTACATGGAGAGCATGTCGCCCAGCGTACGGTTAAAGCGCTCAGTCATTCCGTTGGTTTGTGGATGGTATGCGCTGGTTGTACGGTGAACAACGTTGCATTCACGCAAGAGGGCTTCGACGGCTTCAGAGAGGAACGAACGTCCGCGATCGCTGAGTAGCTCACGAGGCGCGCCGTGGCGAAGAACAAGTTTGTAAAGGATGAATAAGCCGACTTCACGTGCTGTGGCCTCTGGCAGCGCGGCAGTTTCAGCATAGCGCGTCAGGTGGTCAATAGCGACAATCACCCAGCGGTTGCCGTCAGGCGTGTACGGAAGGGGACCATACAAGTCAATTCCGATACGGTCAAAAGGTCGGGATGGGCATGGCAGTGGCTGAAGTGGTCCATTGATGATATTAGATGGGCTCTTCCGACGTTGGCACTGGGAGCATGAACGTACGTACTGTCGGACAAAGCGGTACATTCCACGCCAGTAGTAACGCAGTCGGAGGCGTGCATATGTTTTGACTACACCGGCGTGGGCACATTGTGGGTCCGCGTGAAAGGAGGCGCAGATATCGGCCCGCAGATGGCGAGGGATTACCAGCAACCATTTGCGCCCATCAGATAAGTAGTTGCGGCGGTACAGAAGGCCATCACGGATGGTGAAATGCCGAGCTGTGCGCCTCAGTGAACGGGGAGCGGTACGTGGGGACGGATGAGATAGGTACTCAATTATAGAGACTATCCAAGGGTCCTGGCGCTGCTCGGACGGCATGTCAGCGTATGCAAGTGACACCAAATCGTAGCTGGAAGCAGACGCAGCGCCATACTCATGGGGAAGTGGAGAGCGGGAAAGAGCGTCGGCATCTGAATGTTTGCGGCCTGACCTGTAGACGACACGGATGTCATAGTCTTGGAGACGTAATGCCCAACGGGCTAAGCGGCCAGATGGATCTTTCAGCGACGTTAACCAGCACAGGGCGTGGTGATCAGTCACGACGTCAAACGGGCGGCCATATACGTACGGTCGAAATTTTGTGATCGCCCAAACAATGGCCAGACACTCTTTTTCCGTGACCGAATAATTTGCTTCAGCTCTGGTGAGAGTTCGGCTGGCGTACGAGACTACATACTCGCCGAAACCAGACTTGCGTTGAGCAAGAACAGCGCCAAGGCCAACTCCACTAGCATCCGTGTGGATTTCAGTAGGAGCATCGGGGCCGAAGTGACGGAGAATCGGCGGGGATTTCAGAATGTGACGCAGCGTTGTGAATGCGTCATCGCAAGCGGAAGACCACGCCGATAGGCCTTGGCTGTCAGCGAGTAACTTTGTCAGAGGCGCTATTATCGACGCAAAATTGCGGACGAACCGGCGAAAATAGGAACATAGCCCTATAAAACTCCGGAGTTCCTTGAGTGTTGACGGCTTAGGAAACTCGGCGACGGCGTGAAGCTTTGCGGGGTCGGGCAGAACACCGTCCTTGCTGACAACGTGCCCTAGGATGGTAAGCTTCCGGGCTGCGAAATGACACTTTTTCAAATTCAGTTGCAGCCCAGCATTTGTAAGGCAATCCAAGACGGCTGCGAGGCGCATGAGATGGGTGTTGAAATCTTTTCAAAAAAAATCACAGCATATTCACGGGGTGAATGATGATGAGTGGGGCGAAGCTCCGGAAGAAATCATCGGTAAACCGTGAAACTCTTCCGTGCAATTCGCCCCACAATTAAAAGTGAAGCACTTGAGTAAATGTCATCAAACATTTGTTGCTGGTTTCCGTGGTCCCTTGTTTATGACTGCTTTGTGGTCCGTGAAATGCAAGGTAACCGATAATTCCTGCTCCGTTCGCAAGGTAACCGATAATGCAAGGTAACCGATAATTCCTGCTCGCGGTTCTCCAACGCTTCTCCAACGCGAGCAGTCGGTATTTCTCAATCAAGAAACTCGCTAGGAGACGCTGCCTGCGCCAACGTTGTCTCTCGCGGGCGAGCGCGTGCCGGGAGCCACGCGCTCACCCTCGGCGCGTGCGTGCCTCCCGGCAGGCACGCGCCGGTGGCTACCTACTACTACTTCTACTACTACTACTACTACTACTACTACTACTACTACTACTACTACTACATACATACATCAGGGACGCACGACCCACGCCTTAAGGAGCTTCGCCCCTAAAACTACGACGTCGTCCAGATAGCAGAGACACGTGTGCCATTTGAGACCGCGAAGTAGGTTGTCCATAAGACGCTCGAACGTAGCGGGGGCGTTGCAAAGGCCAAAAGGCATCACGTTGAACTCGTACAAGCCGTCAGGAGTCACGAACGCAGTTTTGGGGCGGTCAGCTTCATCGATAGGTACCTGCCAGTACCCCGATCGAAGATCCAAGGAAGAAAAGAACTCTGCGCCTTGCAAGCAGTCGAGTGCGTCGTCGATTCTTGGGAGCGGATAAACATCTTTGCGACCTCCACCACTTGATAGTACGCGTTTAGCGTTGAGCCAGTTAGGCGTTTATTGAAGAGAGAAAAGCTGAATCGACCAGCCGTTCAGGCGGAGCAAGCGCGAGCACCAACAACTGTCCTCGTCTTCGTCTTTTGCTGGCTCTCCTATCTGCGCCCTATTTATGTTACAATTTATATATATATATATATATATATATATATATATATATATATATATATATATATATATATATATATATATAACTGGATCTTGACTTGCAATGAAGTGCCGGTGGGATATTTCACTTGTGCACAGTTGAACTATGCGGATTCGTAGCGTGCGCGTTAACTAAATTAATCCGGACCTCGGCACGATCTACGATGAACCTCCCGAGCTTCGCCCACTCATCATAATTCACTCCGTGGATATGCTGTAATTTTTTTCCTCTACAAACTTTTATTTTCCCGAATCACACATATTTTCACAACTAATTTTTCTCCTCGCCTACATATTTTATGTATTATCGTTCCGCTGTGATGGAACAATCTTACCCGAACTACCTTGCGCTTTTGTTTGCTCCATACTTTTGCGCCACCAATGCTCTAAGCGCCTTTTACTTATCTCTATCGCCGACATGTTGAGCTTTCCCGTGTTACGCCTGAAACCCATGGCCTCCTGTACGGTAGTGTCCACAGCTACACCTGGGTGTACATCTGTACATTCAATCAAAATATGATCTGTGTTTTCCCTAGCTTTTCCATAGCACGTACATGTGTCCCCTTCTTTATTGAATTTCGCTCTGTAACTTCGGGTTCTCAGGCAACCTGAACTTGCTTCAAACAGTAAAGCGCTTCCTTTTGAATTATCCTAAAATTTTTCTCTCTTGATTTGTCTTTCCCTTTTCTGTAGTTGTTCAATGTCGGCTTCTTCTCCATTCCTGCTATCCAATCCGACTTGTAAGAAACACGTCGATGCCTCCACTAAGTGTATGAAAGGTGTGGTATACAAAATACCCTTGTCCTGTGGAAGGTTTTACATAGGCCAGACGGGGCGTTGTTTTAACGAAAGGGCACGGGAGCATAGTCTGGCTGTCCGTTCCAATACAGGTGGACACCTAGATTTTCATTGTCGGCAATGTAAGTGTATTACGAAATTGCAAGAAACCGTCTTCCTGCACAGGTCAAAAAACAAGCTGGAAAGGGAAGTAGTGGAAGCGTATTTTATTCCTAAGTGTGCTGACAAATGCGTAAGCATGCCTTCCTTGACATTGCTTGCTAAGGAGCAGCAGTTTTTAGATGGTTTTTGTAATCACACCAAGTGATACATTGTTTTAGCGTATCTTACGGGTTCGCATTGCCCACATGCCGGTTGCCGATAAATGCCTACTCCATTTGTTCATTTTTTTTTTTTTGCCCTGCGCTGGCCGGGTGGTCCTTTCCCTCGGTTCCCAGAACATTTTGTGCGAATGTCGGTGCGCGTGAGTGCGTGTGTATGTGCGTGCGTGTTTCGTCGTTTGTGGCAATGTGCGTCGGCGCGGCTGTGAGTGGCGGTGGACATGTGACCTTGGAGGAGCGAGCGAGAAAAGCGCGGGAAGACGAAGTGATTGGACACAGTTGGACGAGATGCAGTAGTGTGCGGGGAGAGCCACGAAAGCGAGCGGGTGCGATGAACAGAGCGGAGTGCGGACAGTGCGATGTGCGAGAGCGATGTGCGAGCGGCTGTGCGACTGCGAAGAGTGTGCGCGTTTTAATCTTGTAATTTCATCCTTGTCTAACGTTTTAATTAACCTTTTAGTTCCAAGCAAGTAGTTTTCATTTTTCATTCCTCTCAACTCTTGTGCGTGTACTTTTATTTACGGCCATCCATTCACCTTGCTAACACTTGCTCGCTATGTTCGCGATGAGCATCGGAGTGCCACTATTTTGCCAGCCTTGTTTCGCCCGGCCGTGCGCCTTCGGTGCTTCGCTGTGGCCAGAGATTATACGAATGCAGTACTTTTTTAAGGAACATCATACGGTTCCTTCCAAGCAGCGAAGTTAAAGTAGAAAAAAAGAGCTGAACAAAAATAATGTCGCGGTTTGAACCAGCCCCAATCGCACAAATATGCGGTGCGGTATCGCGCACAGCCACTACACCCACGCAGCTATAGTATAATGTTTATATTACGTAGTATGCATGCATCTCATTATTGTTGTGCTGGTGTCCATGGTGGTGGTGGGTGTACAGCCACGCAGCTATAGTGTAATGTTTATACTACGTAGTATGCATCATCATCATCATCAGCCTGTTTAGGTCCACTGCAGGACGAAGGCCTCTCCCAACGATTTCCACTCCGCCCTATCCTGAGCGAGTTGGTTCCACTTTATGCCCGCAAACTTTTTAATTTCATCGCTCCATCTAACCTTTTGCCTACCTCTGTTGCGTTTTCCCTCTCGTGGTATCCATTCCGTCGCTCTTACTGTCCACCTATTATCCTTCCTCCTCGTGACATGTCCTGCCCAGGTCCACTTCTTTTTTTTAATTGATGTAATAATATCGGCTACTGCTGTCTGTTCTCTGATCCATTCCGCTCGTTTTTTATCTCTTAGCGTTACCCTTATCATTTTTCTTTCCATTGCAGGTTGCGTGCTCCTTAGTTTCATCCCTAGTTTTTTCGTTATTCTCCATGTTTCTGCACCGTGCGTTAGTACTGGGAGAATGCAATGATTGAATACTTTTCGCTTTAATGAGAGCGGTAAGTTTCCGGTCATGATTTCGTAATGCCTTCCGAATGCGCTCCAGCCCAGCCTCATTCTACGGAGAATTTCGTTTTCCTGGGTAGGAGTTCCTGATATTAACTGTCCCAGATATACATATTCGTTTACACATTGTAAGGGTTCATTGTTGATCTTAAATTCCTGTTCCTTAGCTAAGCTATTGAGCATAAGTTTGGTCTTTTGCCTATTCATCTTTAGTCCAATTTTAATACTTTCGCAGTTTAGGTCATCAATCATGTTTTGTAATTCGTCACCATCATTGCCAAAGAGCACAATGTCGTCTGCAAATCTTAAATTGTTTATTCTCCGTCTATTCGAATGCCCTTTTCTTCCCAGTCTAGACGTTTAAAGACTTCCTCTAAACATGCAGTGAATAGCATCGGGGATATTGTATCTCCCTGTCTCACACCTCTCCTGATCGGGATTTCTCTGCTTCTCTCATGTAGGAGGAGTGTGGCTGTGCAATCTTTGTATATGTTGTTGATGGTTTTCACGTATACGCCAGGTACCCATTGTCGACGTAGAGCTTCTAGAACTGCTTGTATTTCTATGGAGTCAAATGCTTTCTCGTAGTCGATAAACGCCATATAAAGAGGTTTGTAATATTCCGCGTACTTCTCAATTACTAGGTTAATTACAGCGCAACAATCTCATTATTGTTGTGCCGGTGTCCATGGTGGGGGTGGGTGTACACCCACGCAGTTATAGTATAATGTTTATACTACGTAGTATGCATGCATCTCATTATTGTTGTGCTGGTGTCCATGGTGGTGGTGGGTGTACACCCACGCAGCTATAGTATAATGTTTATACTACGTAGTATGCATGCATCTCATTATTGTTGTGCTGGTGTCCATGGTGGTGGTGGGTGTACACCCACGCAGCTATAGTATAATGTTTATACTACGTAGTATGCATGCATCTCATTATTGTTGTGCTGGTGTCCATGGTGGTGGTGGGTGTACACCCACGCAGCTATAGTATAATGTTTATACTACGTAGTATGCATGCATCTCATTATTGTTGTGCTGGTGTCCATGGTGGTGGTGGGTGTACACCCACGCAGCTATAGTATAATGTTTATACTACGTAGTATGCATGCATCTCATTATTGTTGCGCTGGTGTCCATGGTGGTGGTGGGTGTACATCGGTGTATAATTTTGTTAACATATATACGCCGCTATCTCCACTGCCGCAGATACCACTCGGTGGAAATGTAACGCTTTACGAACGGCTGCACCCGGCAGAATTAAGAACGGCGATGAGAGCGACTACGTATGTGTACGTGTCACTCGAACGATTGCGCGACCTTCGGATCCTGTCTTTTGCTGTAGCACGGTGTGAAAAAATGACTCATTTCTCAACTATCTGCAGCCGAGCTGTACTATTTAAAAGTTATCTGCCGCCGGGAGTAACGAACACGATCAACTGCTCGCACGGCCAGGCGATCGGTCGCTGGAGTGGGCTGAATTTGGTACACATCAAGCATCGCCAGAAAACTCGCGTTCAACTCGATAATGTTATATACGAGCGGATGCGTAGCACAAATTGCAGTACGATGCTTTAAAATCACGTTTCGGCTCTGGGGTAACAGGATGACGCGAATATGTGTGCGTGAATACGATCAGGATGCCTTTCTCGATCGTCACTTTTGCTCGGCATGGAACCTGCGACTGCGACGGCACACCGGCACACTGTCCAGCGTCGCCGCAAGTTCAGTGTGACAAAAGTAAATTTCACTGACATATACGCGTCCTGTATAGTTGGTTTGTGACACGCACATTAAGAAGAGCCATGCATGTTTGCGTGGCTGTTCCCATGGCTGTCTCTGATTAGTCCTAACACCGGCATTCAAGAATCCTAACCGTATGGGCAGACCACGGGGTGTCCTAATTGTAAAGGCGGGCCGCAATCAGTAATCTTAACCGTATGGGCAGGGATCTAATTGTAAAGGTAGGCGACAATCAAGAATCCTAAAGGCCCAACCACAGGCACGCGTAAGCAAGCGCCTACGCGGCAAACGCGTCGCCTCGCGTCGGTGGCGGGGGAGGGCGCGCAACCACAGAGCATACGCGGCGACGCGGCGGCGCTCGCTCCCGAGTCCTGGGTGAGGCACACTGGTGCTTGAACTACATTCCGTGCTGTCCGCATGCTTTCCTAGATATATAGAATACGTTTAGGTACAAAATGTGCACCTCGCACAAATGTTTTGACTGTTTAAGTAGTAATTGCAGTCGCAATACCTACAGCAACAACATATACACAAGTCATTTATATCGGCGCTTGCTGTTTTTGCTGTCGACGCCTTCGCTCTGTATCAGCGAAATAGGCTAGTTTCGACCCCTCGAAGGTTGCGGCTTCGATTTCCATGAGCGCCAGGATCGTATGTTCCAAACAGCACTCTCCTAGATCGTTTTGAAGCGGAGATACATTATTCATTTCTCACTGACTCAAAGGTACACCCCCCTCCCCCCTTCTCCAAGTACGAACACGCACACCACTGTATTTTAGTAAGGCCACGTGTGAGCGTCCCACAATCCACTTATATCCCAAACGGCATCTTTCTACCTTTATTTACAGCGGATATACGGCCATTCACAAAGATACAGCGGGCAACGTAGATGAATTCTACAGCATTAACGAAAGGGTAGCATGCGTCGTACTAAAACTAAATAAGCGGTATAAACTTAAGATAATCCACGGTTGGGGTCGCAGGGGCAGTGCTATGCACTGGTCGGCTCTGCCGAATTGGAGCGACGGTCCCACCGCCATGCCCTACCAACCGATGGCTCCACCTAGGTCTTGCCAACCAAAGCTAATGTCTGTCAATGTAATAATAATAATAATAATAATAATAATAATAATAATAATAATAATAATAATAATAATAATAATAATAATAAGTTTATTTGCCATCTTTATGAGATACAGATGGGGGGATTGTAGAAAAAAAGCTCTCCCGGGACGGCTTGACTAGCCTACAACACTTTGTATTTGGCAGTGAGGCAATATTACACATAAACATATATATATATATATATATATATATATATATATATATATATATATATATATATATATATATATATATATATATACACATAATTATACAAACACAAAGCCACACACACGTGCATATATACAGGGGTATACTAGTGCTTTTACATATTTCAACTCGCTCTTTCATCTGAAAAGGCAACGAAATCAAAGATGTTAAACATTGCGACATGAATCTATGCATAAACCACATACATCCTTTTAAGTTATTTGAAGGAGGCCTTGAAAAGATCAAACTGTATCGATTTATAGCTGTTTAATAGTGTAGGTATTGTGTAGTGAAGCATTTGTTTTCCGTAGTTTGAACGCGGTGTTGGCACTAACCATTCCTCTAAGTGTCTGGTACCGTAGCTTGGAGCTTTTCTTTGAAGTTGGGCAAGATTACATAGGTTGTTTACGTTACGATAGTTATCTTGTTTGTATATGTGACTCAAACGATATTTGTACAGATTATGTGCAGGGATCACGCCCGAATAGTTAAAGAAAGTTATTGTCGATGCTGTATAAGAAGCGTTGTATGCGTAGCGTAGATATTTTTTTTGTAGATTTTTTTTGTAGATATGTTTTTGTATATGTACTGTCTGTCTCGTATATAAAGTCTCGTGTTGTGTTTGTGTGAAAGGCTGGCCTCCATCTTTCAAGTCGACAACGCGACGGCGGGCAGGTAGCAGCAAGGCTTCCGTCCATCCTTCTTCGCAGCAGCAACGCTAGCTGGAGGAGCTCGGCTCCAAAAGGAACGAAGAGTAGCAGGAAGGAGGAGAAGGGGGAACAGAGGACCAGTTCACCACACCACAACAAGGTCACCTTCCTTGATCTCCTTGCCTGGAAATTTACTCAATCACTGCATATAAAGGATTAAGGACCCTCGTCACGATGTTTGGTGAGTTCGGACGAGAAAGGATCGAAGCGATCGTGTGAGAGGGGAAGAAAATAAACTTTATGGGTCACACTAGAGAGATGAGTAAAGAGTCAAGGGAAAAGAAAGCAAAACTATAAGCACAGAGCAAGTCGGCAACCTTAGTGTGACAGACGCTGAAGTACGCCCTGAACAAAATACTGTCCAACGTCCGGCTACACTACATGCCGCGTTCTTTGCGCGAAGCGTTCCCGTATAAAAAACGAAACAGTGCCTCACACTTGTGTTCAACGTACTCCCGGCATGACGCGCTGGTCAGAGCAAGCGAGGGCAGTGGTGGCACTGTTGGTCGTCGGACAGTAGAGCGGTCGTCGGCACACGGATGTGCTACCGTGTGCGGCGCCGTTGAGCGACACGTCGCAGCCAACGACTTGCCGCAACTCTCGGGGTCCAGGGCCAGTGTCCACACACGTCCACAGCACCGGTCGTCTTCGTTCCCGAACCTGCCTCGGCAAACTGCACCCTGGCAGGAGCCGCTTCGAAGGCCTCGTCCTGGGACCTCGAACAGGCTGCCGGAGCCGGACCTGCAGGCGCGTCCTGGTACAACGCCCGCCTCAGGGACGACGACCGGAGCTCTTCTTCCCGAGCGGAACACGGCTTCGCCTGCCTACTGGCTTCCTTGCTCGAGCTCCCTGCACGTGTCCTAAGCCGTTCCTTCTCTTTTTCTTGTTTTGTTGCTGTCTCCGTGCCACCTGCCCTCTGCTCGTCTTCTTCACTTTCGGTTTCTCGAGTTTTCGCGAGGTTCACACACAAATGTGTCCTTTCCTCACAATATCCCCCCCTCAAGAAAGTTGTTTAGGGCAACACAAACAACTTTTCCATAAGCACAGATGGTTGGGTACACACTCACGACAATGATTGGGAAAACAACAATCATTAGCTACAAGTGGCAATTCATTTTTGCGAAAATGTCGCGTAACAAAAATTCACACTTGACCTCATTGCCAGGTGGGAAAACATAACCGACAAATCTAGGGGTCCAGTGTGGTTGAGGTACTTGACACTTATCATGGTACCCGTAATGTTCTCGGCCGCGTAGACATAATGTGTGAATTAACGAGACCAGTAGAACAACAGTGTACAAAGTCACGGCCGTCTGTCACGTGAAGGGAAGCTTGAAGTTGGCTCGCCTGGACCCTACGTTCTTTCCGTCGGCGGTTTCCTTTAGATGCGAAGCAGCTCTTTGACTAGCCTGTGTAACGCTGTCCCTCCGTACAAGCGCGAGGCAACGCGCTTCCCTCGGCGCAGGTGTTGGAGCGGTGCCAAGTAGGTCACGCAGCAGCTGGGCGTTGACGTCACGCTCCCCTCGCACGCTTCCCTCGCAGGTGCGCGCGTACGTCACTCTCTCCCTCACCCGCCGGAACGCCCGCAGCTGCCGGCTCCAACGCCCGCTCGCCTCCCGTGTCTGCGTTTCAAACAAACGTTTACACCAGTAAACGCTACACCGAGTTTCGCTTCAAACTGTTCTTCCAGCACCCGCGTTAGCGCTGTTCAACCCGTGACGCCACCCGTGCGCAACGCTGCTGCTTCGCATCCCATCAGGGTTCCCTTCGGGGGGATGGTCCAAGTTTTTTCTGCGTCGCCGATCAACAAATGGCATTTCCTGTCCTTCAACCCGCTGGACAGCAGCCGACGACACGTGCTTGCGCCATTCCCTACGGGGTGAAGTTCTGTTTTCAATTCCCTGATTGGTGGCTTGATGGTTACTTCCAGGCCCTGATCGCTGACCCACTTTGGCAGTATGGCTTGCATGGGAACATTCTGCAACAACATTGCCAAGTACAACTTCGTACAGCGGGTTCTCCATACAAACAGCAGCGACGCAACCCTTGAAAAGTGGAGAATCAATGTGCACCTTGGCTTCAGGCAAGTTTCTTGTAGATTGGTCTAATAAGCGAATGCTTCGGGTTCTACCAGTCATCTTGCAGTCTGGAACCAGTGAACGCTTTACAACAACTGTGTTGCATCCAGTATCTCTTAGTATGCGTACTGGCGTTCTTTCCAGATAGCCTTTCACTATCGGCATCTGATTAAAACCGAGATCGTAAGCCGCACTACTCTGAATGCTGTCGCCAGTTGTGTTGCTTTCAGTCCCATTGCACATGTCATGACAATTGTTATGATGTTGCTTGTCACGAGCAGGTTCCATGGTTTCGGCACGCTGCGCTTTCTTGGATTCTGAAACGGAGCATGACGCTACTCCATTTGAAGGACAACTATGCGACCTGTGACCTGTCTTGTTACAAGTCCAGCATAACGGAGAATTCAGTACTCGGGATTTCGTCCAGCAATCTGAAGCTTGGTGCCCAGGCTCGTTGCACAGGAAGCAAAGCCATTTTTCTTTAGGTTCCCTCGCGGTACCTCCTTTGGCAGCCACAGTCAGTTTCTCTTTTCCTTCTCTCCCCCTTGCGAGGTTCACGATTCCCTGGGCTTCCAAATACTGGTCTGCCGTTGTAGCCAATGCGTCCAGGTTGTGACAACCACGTTCCTTCAGGAACACAGCCAACCTTTCGTCGCACCGCCTTAAGAACTGCTCGGACACCACCTTGTCTCGTAGCGCGTCGTACGTTTTCGGAGTCTTCGCCAGCTCTTTCCAACGGTCGAAGTATCCGCAGAGACGTCCCGCGAACTGTCGACCTGTTTCAGCGTTCTCGGGCCAGGCATCCCTGAACTTCGTGCGGTATCCCTCTTCCGTGTATCGGAAACGCAGAAGGAGAGTCTGTTTTAGCTTTTCGTAGTCCGTGGACTCCTCTTTAATTAGACATTCTTCCTACCACGGTCAAGGCTTCTCGCGTCAGGCATAAGCTCAAGGACAAAGCCCATTTGTCGGTTGGCCACCCTTGGCTCGTGGCAACCCTCTCAAATCTCTGGATGTACGCATCCACTTCATCCCTATCCTCATTATAGGGAGGAATCATCTTGTGCGGGCTTTTAAAACTCTGACAAGCACCCACACTGTCATCCGTACAATTCATACTCGAACGCTGCGCCTCTACACCTCGACGTCGCTCCTCGAGGAGGACTCTTTCAGCTTCCAAACGTGCCATCGCCCGCTCATGCTCAGCACCTGCTGCTAGCAAGAAGACGAAAAACAGCGCAGGACAAGGAAGAGCACAGACACGGGCGCTGGTGTCTGTGCTCTTCCTTGTCCTGTGTCCTGCGCTGTTTTTCGTCTTCTTGCAATCATGAACCAACCAGCCCAAATGCGTGCCCTGCTGCTAAGCGCGCTTCTCGTTCTTTCGCTCGCTGGTCTCTCATTTCTTTTTGCTCTGCGCTCACCCATGCCAGCAACGCCTCTCCACTCAGCCCCATCTCCTTCCCGAGCTGCACTAGCGTTCTCTTCTCGTCCATTCTCGTCCACCATACGCAAGCAACGTGAGGCTCTCAGATGTTGAGAAGAGCTTAGTCCTGTCTAGCGGACGCCAGATTGTAAAGGATTAAGGACGCTCGTCAAGATGTTTGGTGAGTTCGGACGAGAAAGGATCGAAGCGATCGTGTGAGAGGGGAAGAAAATAAACTTTATGGGTCACACTAAAGAGGTGAGTAAAGAGTCACGGGAAAAGAAAGCAAAACTATAAACACAGAGCTAGTCGGCAACCTTAATGTGACATACGCTGAAATCCGCCCTGAACAAAATACTGTCCAAAGTCCGACTACACTAACATGCCGCGTTCTTTGCGCGAAGCGTTCCCGTATAAAAAAAGAAAAAGTGCCTCACACTTGTGTTCAACGTCCTCCCGGCATGACGCGCTGGTCGGAGCAAGCGAGGGCAGTGGTGGCACTGTTGGTCGTCGGACAGTAGAGCGGTCGTCGGCACACGGATGTGCTACCGTGTGCGGCGCCGTTGAGCGACACGTCGCAGCCAACGACTTGCCGCAACTCTCGGGGTCCAGGGCCAGTGTCCACACACGTCCACAGCACCGGTCGTCTTCGTTCCCGAACCTGCCTCGGCAAACTGCACCCTGGCAGGAGCCGCTTCGAAGGCCTCGTCCTGGGACCTCGAACAGGCTGCCGGAGCCGGAACTGGCAGGCGCGTCCTGGTACAACGCCCGCCTCAGGGACGACGACCGGAGCTCTTCTTCCCGAGCGGAACACGGCTTCGTCTGCCTACTGGCTTCCTTGCTCGAGCTCCCTGCACGTGCCCTAGGCCGTTGTTGTTGTTGTTCACCTGACATTAGATGGCTCACGCCCACTGTGGGGGATTGGCCAAGAATTGGGTGCTAAAAAAATTTTATATTTAGGAATGGGAGTAATCTACACAGAGAAATGGCGAAATGGTATTGATGTAATATGGGGGGGAGGAAAAACTCTAATGATTCACATAATGAAAAATTGAATAATAGAAAAAGACTAAAATTTGGATTGAACGCTAGTTGTGTATGAGAATAAATATAACGATATTTTTGGCTTGTTTAAAAACGACCAGTTTCATTAATGTAATTTTGCACAGCCAAGCAAACGTTCGTATTGCAGTATGCAGAAATGGAGGCACCAAAAGACAGCACCACAGGTGTAGACAGGTCTATTCCAAGAGCTCGCAAGGGGTTTTCTAAGCATGTTTTCCTGGCCACGGTAAATCGCCGACAGCTCAAAAGGAAATGATCTATCGTCTCTGGCTCTCCGCAGAATGCACACAGTGGTGAAGGAACCCGACCAGACCTGTGCTCATAGAAATTTAGGCTCGGTACACGGCAGCGTAGCCTCGTAAGGGACACTTCCAGCTGACGTGTTTGACATACTGTTCTCCGCCAGGGGTATAGAAGGTTCCTTGTCTTCTCTATTTCTTGTTTTGTTGCTGTCTCTGTGCTTCTTCACTTTCGGTTTCTCGAGTTTTCGCGAGGTTGACACACAAATGTGTCCTTTCCTCACACTGCATTCTCCCAGTACTAACATACGGTGCAGAAACGTGGAGGATAACGAAAAAACTAGAGATGAAGCTAAGGAGCGCGCAACGTGCAATGGAAAGAAAAATGATAGGGGTAACGCTAAGAGATAAAAAACGAGCAGAATGGATCAGAGAACATACAGGAGTAGGCGATATTATTATATCAATTAAACGAAAGAAGTGGACCTGGGCAGGATATGTCATGAGGAGGAAAGATAACAGATGGACAGTAAGATTGACGGAATGGATACCAAGAGAGACAAATCGCAACAGAGGCCGGCAAAAGGGTAGATGGAGCGATGAAATTAAAGAGTTTGCGGGCATAAAGTGGAACCAACTCGCCCAGGACAGGGTGGATTGGAAATCGTTGGGAGAGGCCTTCGTCCTGCAGTGGACCTGAGCATGCTGCTGCTGCTGCTGATGATGATGATGACGGCCATTCAACCCCCTCCCCCCGCCCCCTCTCCATTGGCAATGTCGCGGGTTCCAGCACAACCGATTATCAATTTAATCATTTAAACGTAAAATACAATTCTATCTGAAAACATATTTGTCTCCATATTTACAGTGGAGCTACGACCAGACTTCCCAATATCTGGGAAAGGTTGTGGGTTCGATTCCGACCACTTAGTGAGTTATACATAGGAAATACTTGAACCCGAAATGGCATCTTTCTAGCACCATTCACAGCGGGGCTACGGTCAATCTTATGGCCCAGAGTGCAATGAGCATTTTAATTAGTCATCATTACTGAGGTAACTGAACATTTTTAATGTCGACTTAATACCCTCAATCATAGACGACCATCAAGTACAACAATTTCCACACTTTTCGCTCCTTTATAAGGGTATTATATTCTTCGCCCACCTCTTGTCCATGGCCAAGGAGTGCAATGTAAGCACTACACATCTTAAGACTTCCGGGCAGTTGGCGCAAATCACACATGACCACAGGGCACTGAAGTGTAAGGCAGAAAGGCACAGACACACAGTGTCCCAGTGTGTTTCTATGCGTCTGTCCCTTGCGTCTGTTGCTTCAGTGCCCTGTAATCGTGTACCACCACACAATTTCATTATCATTAATCCTGAATTAATCCATGTCACGTTATTGATGTCATGGCCTATCAGTCGTTATTCCCACATTGATATCGTTCAATGCAAATTTTTGTATGTACTGGTCAAATGTGCGAGACCAGTACACTGACTTAAGGCTACTGACAGAAAAATATTTCTTTAATGTTAGACGTTTGCTGTAAGCAGTAAAAATTATGGTTCCCTGTATATTAGGCATAGTACCTAATGGATTTCACATAGGCGAAGAGGCGGCATTTCTGTATATTACGGTCATCAACGTAATATTCATGCCTCAAAATATGCCTACCAGGTTATTACATGTGCTACCTTTGAGAAGCTCCAATCATCAACCAAGCACATTATTTTGCTCCTTCCTCACCTTACTTTGAATGAATGTGGTCAACTATTTTCATTGTTTATTTATAGGACCCTGCCTTGACCTTTCACACAACAGTAGATTTTCACCTGTTAATGAGATAAGCAGCACCAATACAGATTGCTGATAATGAGCCACTGTTGCAGTCAGATTCATGATGAACATGTCCTGCCAAGGTGAATAGCGCACTCATGCAGAGACAGCTAAGCTGAAAAAGGAAGTGCACACCTTGATTCGAACAAGTTTGCACAGTATCTCTTTGTCATTGTCATGAAAAAAGTTTTAATGTCGACACGGGTCCTACCACAACAGCAATGAGCAAGATGGCAAGCACAACGTACATTGTGTGCTTGCATAGCAAACAGACATTATGGAAGCCTTAGTATTCAATTTTATTATAGTGCAATATTGGGGATAATGTAATCACGGCCAAAATAACTGGACTGTGATGACCCGCCACTATCTGAGGGCCAAACCTAGTTAAGGTGCAAGAGGGTGCGGTTCCCACACACTTTTAAATAGTATCAAAGCATGTCACTTCCAAATATCTCTTGCTATATTCTGACCACTGAAGTCCTATGTAAACTACAGCCTCGTTTATGTATATATTAAATGTCCATTAGGCATATGCCAACATCTTTAGGTTTTGCTGAGGCTGTTAACAACTATACACATACCGTGGGTCACTGCCTATCCACACAGTATAGGTAGAAAATCATGGGCCGCCCTCATTTGTAAAGTCCTGTCTGGTAGTTTGTTTGCGGTCAGTGTCCTCTAACAACATAAAACAAGCCTATTTTGCCTGACATGATAATTCTCATTCCGGTCATTCCGAAAATTCCAACCAAGCACTGTTTTAAAATGCCTGAAGAGCAATTCATGGCTAAGGGGCCATTTCTAAACAAAGGTATGCTTATAATTGTGTGATACAACTACCATCACTCACATAATTCTAACCAAATGCAACTTAGAACGCTTTGGGCAGCTACTTCTGATTCACTAATTGTTTATTAACACAAGGTATGTTTGTAATTTATCGTGTGACTACTGTCACTCTTAAAATTCTACGCAAACGCTCCATTAACATGCTTGTGAGGGCTATTTGTGGACGAGGGGTCTTTCATTACCATAAAATGTGCTCATAATTGTATGATGAGAGTACTGTTGCTCCTTAAGTGCTAACAAAGTACTGTTCTGCAGTGCTGTAAGAGAAATTCATGAATGAGGAGTCGTTTATTACCAAAAGGTGTGCGCGATGACTACTATTTCTTGCAAAATACTAACAAAGCACTCTTTTAGGACATTTTGACAGCAATTCAAAGAGAGATCAGTGATTACAAAAAGGTTTAAAGGTGAACATTTCACAGAGATCTGTCTGGTTGGGACGAAATTAAAGGTGAAAACAGGGGGACACCAACCAAATTATAATCATTTAAAAGTAAAATTTACTTCTAAACATGAAGAAACCCGACGTTTCGGGTCCCACTCGGACCCTTCTTCAGGGGTGACTGGAGGGCACCAGACAGCAGCAGTGCTTATAAGGCCTTCTTTCTTCTCTCTTCCTTCCTTTCTCACTTTCTCTTTTTTTCCGGTTCTTCAAGCCGAGGGGTCATGCTAATGTTGAATCAGGTGCCGGAGTCCACTAAAATAGACACTTGGCATTGCGCCTGCAGACCGGTTCACGTTTCCAGGTGTCGCCTGAATGTGCCATGAATGTGTCGGCCGCGGGACCGGCCTTCGTCGGAAATCTTTTTTCCGACGAAGGCCGGTCCCGCGGCCGAAACGTCAAAAATATACTGCTTCTTCACCACGTCTGACTTTTTCTTCGTATTCGCAACCAAGCCCAGGGAACCTTTCTTCAGTGTATATATATATATATATATATATATATATATATATATATATATATATATATATATATATATATATATATATATATATATATATATATATATAAACCTATTTCCAGGAGGGTCCTTCCTTCATAAACATACGCATTAGTCGCAGTGTTTTAAAAAGCATAGCCTCGAACAGGTGTTTACTGTCTGCCTTCAAGAGAGGTGGCAGCTGAACGTGCATGGGGAGACCATCATTGTCTCTTTTTTCTGCAGGAAAGGGCCGCCGAAAAGAGGTCGAGAGGAGCAGCCGTGCTAAGTAGCGATGCATTGGTGCAGTTGAAAGGGTTGGAGGCTCATCAGGGACACAACAGAAACATTTCTCATGCACAAAAAATATGTTTTATGTATCATATTCTGAAAATAGCTGCCACTTCTGGTGTGAAGCAGAGCAGAAGAAACGACAGACAAAAAGGAGAGGACAGATGAACAGATTGTCGTTGCACACCATTATTCACTGAAACGACGATACTTGCACATCATATAGGGATCAATTGACAAGGGAGATAGTAGAGGCTTTCCATATCAATAAATGAAAAGAAATGTGCATCAGCCAAACATCGGTTAGGCTCGGCAGTTGTGAAGTGTCATTTTTGGGAAGACAACGATAACAGTTACAGTTGTATCTTTGCGAGTCTGCTTGCACATGTTTGGCTGGTTCCTTTATATATTGTCGCGATGCAGGAACAGCACAGATCAGCAGCAGGAATCACGAACACAGAGCTGGTCACTTTAATGGAAAAGAACACTGAGCGATCTTTCTTTCTTTCTTTTTTCCTTGAAGTTTGGCTCTTGCCCACTACGGGGGATTGGCCATGAAGCCGGCGGTTAATATAAAGAGGGGAAAAAAATTGAGCTAAAACAAAGTAAGAATAAAGAATCGGTAACGTAAGTAAGAATGAAATGTTAGAAAAAGATAGGCTATTTATAATAGAAATGAACTATAATAAAATAATTTGAGGTTTAATCAACTAGTGGAAGCAATTTCGAGGTACGAAGATTTGGATTGAATGATGATTAGCAATGAATTCTTTTTGTGTCACGAAGGAAATTGCACATGGCTAAGCAGACGTTCCTGTTGCTATAACCTAGTGAGGACGCTCCAAAGGAAAGAATGTTCTGAGAATTTAGGGGAATGTTTAAATTCCTGAATAAAATTTCGAAATGCCTTTTTCTCTGACTACTATAGCGCTGACAGGTAATTAAGAAGTGATCAATGTTTTCAGGCTCTCGACAATAACAGCATAGCGGAGATGGCACCAGACCAGACCTGTGTAAATAAAAGTTCAATGGAGGGATACGACAGCGAAATTTTGTTATTGCCACTTCCAGTTTACGAGAGGGACACCACTTATTATCCCAAACAAAAGAAAGATGTCCATATTCTTCAATTGGTAACTTCATTTTTAAATAATCTTGAACTAAAGAGTACTTTCGGAATCTCGACAAAGTAACGAAGGCAGTAGTAGGCACCACGGACATTACCGGCCCATCTAGGGACCACCGCGCGAGAACATCAGCCATCTCGTTTATAAATATGCCACGATGGCCCCGCACCCACACCAATCGCACTTCACGCACGTGGGGAGGAATTAATGATATGAATGTGTTTAGAACGGAAGACTTGGAAGGAGAAGCTGAAGCGAGGGATGTGTATACCGAAAGCGAATCAGTCACTATAACAACTGCCGAATTTTGTACAGGAAGTTTGTGAATGGCTAAAAGAATGGCTAAGAGCTCTGCTTCAAATATAGGAGTATAATCCGGGAGGCGCAAGGTATATGACCAGGAGGAAGTCTCTGAAAAAATGCCCACTCCCGCTTTCTCCTCACGCATGGATGCATCCGTCGCAATTATATCATCAATTCCCAGTTGACATAAATGATCTTCTAATAAGCCTATTAAATATCTGGAAGGTAGGAGTTTGGCATTAGAAGGGAATATATTATCCAATTCAATTTTAGCATTGGCCAATGGTTTATCCGTTGAGACGATATCGCAAATGTTAACATCTAAAGCCTCTAGTTGATTCTGCACAAACAAAACTTGAGGTCTGTATATGCGAGACCAATGCTCATGAAAAAATGTTAACGCTTCAGTGCAGAATACGAAGTGTGACCGCCTCTGTGCAGACGCATAAATTTGCAAATATGTTTTGACAGTGAGGATACGGAATCTGCAAGCTAACGTGGGGATTCGGGCTTCTTGGTACAGAACATGATTTGCAATAAATTTTGGTACCTTGAGACAACTCCGAAGAGCCTCTCGCTCTAAAACAACCAAAGGATTAATCTTGTATGCCGGACCACCAGAGTATAAAATGCAACCAAATTCTAGAATCGGACGAACATACATACAGTATATCATAAGAAGAGTGTCTCTGCGTAACCCAGAGGGGTGCTGGCCAATTCTGCGTATAATCCCAACAGCGCGAGTAGCCTTACATTTAATGTGCTCAATATGGTGGCGCCAACTCAGTTTATGATCATAAAACACACCTAAATACTTCATGCACTCTGTTTGGGGGATTATTTCCTGGCGATACTGAAGGGAAATGTTTACTGGATCATTCAAAGGAAAAAGAATAACAGAACTTTTACTAACATTTAAAGTCATGCTAATTTGAGTAAACCATAACTCTAGTCTTCCTAAATAAGCTTGTAAGATTGCATGCAATGAGTGAATATCACCAGCAGACGCGAAGAACGCAATGTCGTCTGCATATAGATACACTTGAATGTGATTGTCTAATGGTATTGAGCTTAACAGAACGTTAAATAATACAGGAGATAAAACAGAGCCTTGAGGGACTCCTCGGGACTGATTATATTTCAGTGAGGATAATCCACGCTGGGAACAATAAAACTTTCTATTATTTAAAAACTCATACAACAAGTTAATAATATAGCTCGGGAAATTCAAGCTTTTTAATGAATTGAGAAGGATGACATGCTCGACACTGTCATATGCCCTAGCTAAATCTAGAGTTACTAGTGCTGCATATTGTCGCCTGTGACGAGCAAGCTTAATTCGTCCCTCTAAATCTACATGTGCATACCATATGGAATATCCAGGTCTAAAGCCAATTTGACACGTGCTCAATATTGAGTGATCTTCCAAAAATTTCATGATTCTAACGTAGAGCACTCTTTCAATTAATTTTATAACATGGGAAGTTAGTGGGATTGGTCTAACATTATCGATATGCATATCTACTCCTCGTTTTTTAAGCAGCGGGATAATTTTTGCAAGTCTCCAATGTGGAGGAATCCAACCTCTTTCGAGGGAGTAGTTGACGAGATTTAGGAGGTCCTGAGGAGACACATCAAACAAAATTTTTAGCATGCCTGTCGTAATTTCGTCTGGGCCTGGAGCCGAATTGGGGAGCGATGACACAGGGATCTCGTCGTCTTCTTCTTCTTTTGTGCGTGGGGACTGGATGTGCCTCCCTCCATGTAGACAGCAGCGTCCCGATGCTCGACTGCAATACGCCGTAGTAGAAATGTGTTGTGGCACACACTATTGAGAGCTTCATACGCACAATGTGCACAACATCCGGTTTAGAAGGACGCGTTCTTGAGGAGAGGTATCACTTCGTAGTTCACATCGTTGAGGCGTCGCACAACCTTGTACAGACCGAAGTACCTCTTCATTAGTTTTTCGGAAAGTCCGCGTCGACGAACAGGAGTCCAAACCCACACTTTCTCGCCGGGTTGATAGGTCACAAATCCGTGCCGCAGTTTATAACGTTCTGCGTCAGAGTTTTGTTGCCTGGTGATACGGACGCGCGCGAGCTGTCGCGCTTCTGCACGCTGAGTGAAAACATCGGCGTCCGTATCCATGTCGTCGCAGTCATGCAGTAGCATTGCGTCAAGCATAGTCGTCACTTCTCGGCCATAAAGAAGGCTGAATGGCGTCCTTCGCGTCGTTTCTTGCTGTGCGGTGTTGTAGGCGAATGTAACGTACGGTAGAATGTCGTCCCAATTTCCGCCATAGTCTTGTTCAGGCGTTCCGTGAGACCGTTAGTCTGCGGGTGGTAGGCCGTCGTCTTTCTGTGAGCTGTGCCGCTGAGATCAAGTACGGTCTTGAGCAGCGTAGACGTGAAGGCAGTACCTCGGTCTGTTATTATTACTGCAGGAGCTCCGTGCCTCAGAACGACGTTTTCAACGAAAAACCGTGCTGCTTCTACCGCCGTGCCGCTTGGTAAAGCTTTCGTCTCTGCGTAGCGTGTTAGATAGTCTGTAGCTACAATGATCCACTTGTTTCCTGAAGACGAATTTGGAAACGGTCCCAGAAGGTCCATCCCTATTTGGGCAAAAGGCACCGGGGGCACTTGAACTGGTTGCAATAAGCCGGCTGGTTTTAAGGGGGGCGACTTCCGTCGTTGACAGTCGAGGCACGTGCGCACGTAATGTTTCACAATCGCCGTAAGCCTTCGCCAATAGTATTTCTGCTTGATTCTGGCCACTGTGCGCGTGTATCCGAGGTGGCCAGATGTCGGCTCATCGTGGCAGGCTCCCAGTACTTCTTCACGCATAGACGTCGGGACGACGAGCAGATAGGTGCTTCCGTTAGATGAAAAGTTCTTTTTGTAGAGGACGTCGTTGCGTAAGCAGAAGGATGGTAGGTTTCTTGCGAATGGTCGAGGCACGCTAGTGGTCCATCCTTCCAGAAAATTAATGAGTGGAAGCAGCTCGGTGTCCTCACGTTGCTGACGCGAAATGGTAATCGTGTCGAGAACCCCTACGAAAGCCATGTCGTCATCATCTGTGTCTTGGTGCTCTATCGGTGACCTTGAGAGGCAGTCGGCGTCGGAGTGCTGTCGTCCGGATTTATAGACCACCGTCATGTCAAATTCTTGAAGCCGTAAACTCCACCGTGCTAGCCGACCACATGGGTCCTTCAAGTTGGTCAGCCAGCAAAGGGAGTGATGGTTGCTTACTACTTGAAAGGAACGGCCATATAGGTATGGCCGAAACTTCATAACCGCCCATACGACAGCAAGACATTCCTTTTCGGTCGTAGAGTAGTTAGATTCAGCAGGCGAGAGCGTTCTACTTGCGTACGCAATTACTCGTTCCGCCAAGTCTTGCCACTGGACGAGTACAGCCCCTAGGCCTACGTTGCTGGCATCCGTGTGAATCATGGTAGGAGCGTCTTCGTCAAAGTGGGCTAGCACAGGAGGTGTCTGTAGGCGCTGTCGGAGATGACCAAATGCTGCTTGTTCTTCTTCACCCCATACGAATGCGACGTCGTCCTTTGTCAGGCGTGTTAACGGTGCAGCGAGGTGCGAGAAGTTGGCTATAAATCGCCGGTAGTATGCGCAGAGGCCTAGAAAACGCCGAACTGCTTTCTTATCCGTTGGCACTGGGAATTTTGCAACGGCTGCAATCTTGTCGGGGTCAGGACGAACACCTTTGTGGCTCACAACATGGCCTAGGAATTGAAGTTCCTGGAAACCAAAATGGCATTTCTCCGCTTTCAGTGTTAGGCCGGCGGACCGAATTGCTTGAAACACCGACAGAAGCCTTCTTAGGTGCTCCTCAAACGTTTCTCAAAAGACGATGACGTCGTCTAGATACACTAAACACGTCTGCCACTTTAGGCCAGACAAAACTGCGTCCATCAGCCTTTGAAACGTTGCCGGAGCTGAGCACAATCCAAAGGGCAAGACCTTGAATTCATAAAGTCCGTCAGGCGTCACGAAAGCGGTCTTCTCTCTCTCTCTCGTTCGTCGACCTCAATTTGCCAATAACCGCTTTTTAAATCCATCGACGAGAAGTAGCGTGCATGCCTCAGCCGGTCCAGGGAGTCATCGATTCGGGGTAATGGGTACACGTCTTTCTTTGTGACCCGGTTCAGTTTGCGGTAGTCCACACAGAAGCGTAGGCTAACGTCCTTCTTTTGAACTAGCACCACCGGCGATGCCCAAGGACTTTTTGACGGCTGGATGACGTCATCGTCAAGCATCTGCTTCACTTGTTGTTGGATAGCCTCGCGTTCTTTAGGTGAGACACGATAAGGGTTCTGCCGGATGGGTCGTGCCGTCTCCTCCGTTATAATACGGTGCTTTGTGAGTGGCGTTTGATTGACCCTTGAAACCGACGAGAAACAGTTTTCAAACTGGTTCAAAAGGTCAAGAAGACGCTGCCTCTCCAACGGCGGTAAGCTTGCGTTCACATCAAGAACAGGTGGTGTTATAAAAGTGTCCTCCTCGCCCTGCTGTACTGCAAAGCAATCGCGGTACTCTGCAATTCCGTCGAGGTAAGCAATCGTAGTGCCTTCGGTAATGTGGCGCCGTTCCTTGCAAAAGTTCGTCAGAACATCGGCTTGCCCATGCACCACACTGACGAGACTTCTGGCTACAGCCACACCTCGAGTGAGCAGAAGTGCAGGAACTTGCTCAGCGACGCCGTCTCCATTATGCTGCGTGGTGCACCTGACGGGGACGAGGCGACAAGATAACGGCGGCACGGTCACGTCCTCAAGGAGGTACAAGGGCTTCCGCTGCAGTTGTGCAGTTTCATCCTTCGAAAATGTCAGCAGACCTTCTGGTATATTAATGATGGCACCGTATTCGCGCAGGAAATCCATACCTAAGATGGCCTGTTTGCAACACTCGGGAAGAATAACAAAACTTGCGACGTATGACGATTCTTCTATGCTGATCCTTGCTGTGCAAGTAGCCGGCCACCAGCTCCCCTAATCATCGGCCCCGTCCACTCCGTTCTAACTTTCCTTAGTTTATGCGCCAAACTCTCACTCATAATTGAGAAGTCCGCACCAGTGTCCACCAGAGCCGTCACTTCGTAACCGTCGATTGTAACTCGTATTTCAGCGCTTACAATTTCGGCGCTCGTCAAGTCGTCGGACTTTGTCGGCTCTTCCTTCGTTCGCAATGGGGGATTTTCAGCTTTTCGACCAGTGGCAACCTCCCCCCCAAAGGTCGCTGCTTTTAGTTTCCCCGGCAGGGGCTGGGAGATCGCCCTCTGGCCACGTCAGCGGCACTTCGTCGAGTTAGCGGAGAAGAAGAACGTCCGGGAGAGGGTGAGTGCGGCCTGAAAACAGGGGAATCGTCGCGCCAGCTTGACGCATTCGCGTCGACGTTGGGTCGGCTGTTTGAGCGACGAGGAGAAGCGGATGGAAATCCTTGGTGCCCTGCGACTCGATAAGGGCAATGGCGACATACGTGGCCTGCTTCTCCACAATGGAAACACAGGGGTCTGTAGTCGGGAGTGCGCCAAATTTCGGTTTTTCGGAGCGGTGGTCGCGATGGAGCTCCCCTGTAGTACCAAGGTACTGTAGGCGGTTGCTGCTGGTAGTACTGCAGTGTCGGCGCAATAGGCGGCGGTCGACAGACAATTTCAGCGTAGCTGGGATTACGCGTTTCGATGGGTTGTTCGGGGGGTGAAAGCGCTTGTCTTACCTCCTGGCGCACAACTTCGGAGACAGACGCTACGGTGCATTCACTCGGCGTAGCGAGGAGCTTCTTCACCTCTTCACGGACTATTTCTCGTATCAGTTGGCGCAAACCCTCGTCAGTTGCTGGAACCGCCGACATGGCTGCGGCGCTGGTTGATACACCGCTGTTGACGCGGTCATACTGACGGTACCGTAGCTGTAGTGCACGTTCGATGGCCGTCGACTCCTTCAAAAATTCGTCGACATTTGTTGGCGGGCTTCGCACGAGACCGGCAAACAGCTGTTCCTTCACACCGCGCATGAGGTGGCTGAGCTTCTTCCCTTCGGACATATCCGGGTCTGCTCGACGAAACAGACGGGTCATGTCCTCAACAAACATGGCGACTGTTTCGTTGGGCTTCTGAACGTGAGATTCGAGTAGTCGCTGAGCTTGCTCTCGCCTTTCACTGCTTCCGAACGTGTCAAGAAACTTCAGGGTGAATTCTTCCCAAGATGACCAGTTTCCCTCACGGTTTGTAAACCACGTTCGGGCGCCGTCCAGAAGAGAGAAGTACACGTGGGCTAACTTTTGACCGGCGTTGGCGCTCCAGCCATTCACACTGGCCACTCCTCGAGCCAGTCCTCGGAGTCTTCATAGGCGTTCCCGTGAAAGGGCGGAGGCGATCGAGGATTAGAAACAGTCACCTGTGTCGGGCCTGGGTTTGCCATGGCTTGGGTACTCCTCCCGGACACAGTTGCAACCTCTGGTAGTGGACCGCACTCTGGGCTCAGGCCTAACAGGCGGCGGCTGGCGCGGTGAACTGGCGTTTCAACACGCGGAACTCGCTCTGGACTGGATACGTTGCTGCGAAGAGGTGTTCCGAACATTTACCCAGCACCTCCACCAGTGTCGCGATGCAGGAACAGCACAAATCAGCAGCAGGAATCACGAACACAGAGCTGGTCACTTTAATGGAAAAGAACACTGAGCGATCACACAGGGATCTCGTCGTCTTCTTCTAAGTGCCCGTGATCTTCTTCTTTTGTGCGCGGGGACTGGATGTATTAACCTGTTTCTTTTTTCAAGATAAACTAGTTGTGAGTCAGCGGTAGTCCCGTTTGTCTGTTCTCTCCCTTGCGTCCGTTTCTTGTGTGCTGTTTCACGCCAAGATGATCTGTCAACTCGCCCAACTATCAACTTTGCCTCTTCTGACTGACACACGTGGTTTGTTGTAGCCTAGCCTCCATTGTAACCAAGCTGACAACTTCGTCAAAAAGAGTGGTGCCAAGATTCTTTGTACAGGCCACCTTGAGGCAAAACTTCTGGTAACTTTGTATAAGAGGCACATGCTGATTGCATGCAACCATCAATGTCAGTGGGAAAGCGAAAAGCAAAAGTAAATTTTTTTTTTCAGGCTGTCTGCTTGCGTTTTCAACTTTGAGGACTAGTGAACTTCAGTTTTCGCGTACAGATTCCTATTATTTTTTTTGTGTTTATCTCGATGTTCAATACAGCACGCTCTAGAGCTCCAGGAGGCAGCCGAAGAAGTGTCGTGAGGCCCCTGAAGGAGGCAAACAAAATACGTACCAGAGAGCGAACCTTGTTACAAGTATGCTGGCTGTCGGAACACGAGTCTGTGAGCAGACAACAAAATGGCAATCTTGCCCAAGGCCGGACTTGAGACGCACACCACTCTAGCCATGTCGTGCCCGCTAATGGATGGATGGATATTAGGAGCGTCCCCTTTATAACGGGGCGGTAGCCGGGCCACCAAGCTCTAGCTTTATTTCTGTTTCCTCTACAAACATTTCTTTTCCCGAATCACACATATTTTCACAACTAATTTTTCTCCTCGTCTATTTATTTTATCTATTATCGTTCCTCTGTGATGAAACAATCTTACCCGAACTACCTTGCGCTTTTGTTTCCTCCATACTTTTGCGCCACCAATGCTCTAAGCGCCTTTTACTTATCTCTATCGCCGGCATGTTCAGCTTTCCCCTGTTACTCCTGAAACCCATGGCCTCCTGTAGGGTAGTGTCCACAGCTACACCTGGGTGGACATCTGTACATTCAATCAAAATATGATCTGCCGTTTCCCTAGCTTTTCCACAGCACGTACATGTGTCCCCTTCTTTATCGAATTTCGCTCTGTAACTTCGGGTTCTCAGGCAACCGGGCCTTGCCTCAAACAGTAAAGCGCTTCCCTTTGAATTATCGTAAAATTTTTCTCTCTTGATTTCGTCTTTCCCTTTTCGGTAGTTGTTCAATGCGGGTTTCTTCTCCATTCTCGCTATCCAATCCGAGTTCTCCGCCGCTCTGACCATGCTCTTAACGCTCTTTTTCGTCCCATCCGTTTCGTTACTGGATGTATACTTACTGGTAAGCTTCCTAGTTCTCTTCCTTCATTGTGAATCAACGTTCTTCCTATACAAATACCTGAATACTTTCGCTGCCCATCTACTTTCTTTCATATTCCTTAATCTCTGTTCGTACCTAATTTTACTCTGAGCTTCCCTTCCCTCAAAGTCAGACCATCCCATATCACCCTTAACAGCCTCATTTGTGGTCTTCCCATGGGCGCCCAGTGCGAGACGTCTGACCGTCCTCTGATTCACGTCCAGCCCTGATTGTACCTCTGACCTCATGCACACCACTGAGTTTCCGAATGTAAGTGCTGGCACCATTACACCGTTCCACAAGCCTCGAATTACCTCGTACCTGTTGTAACCCCACAGCGCTCTATGCTTTATTATTGCGGAGTTCCTCTTTCCTTTATCTATCATAGCTTTTTCTTGTACTTCCATGTATCTATTCCCATCATTTATCCATATCCCGAGGTATTTGTACTCTCGTACTCTGGGTATATCCTCGCCCTGTATTGATATGGTCTGATCGTTGCTGTCATTGAATATCATCCAGCCGCATTTTGTCACACTAAATTTTAGCCCTAAATCTTCACTTTCCCGACCACATATATTAACCAGACCCTGCAAATCTGTTTGACTGTCTGCGAATAGCACAATATCGCCTGCATAAGACAACCCGGGGAGCTTTTGTTCTATCACTATACCTGCCTGTCTGTACGACAGCTTAAAACCAATATTGCTCATCTCCAATGCTTTCTCCATTCTCCTCATGTAAAGCATGAATAATAGTGGGGACAACGGGCATCCCTGCCTCAACCCTTTACCTATATCGACGGCCTCCGTTCTACCATTACTCGCCATACCTTCCCATTCCACACATACTGTATTTCCACTGTATATTTCCTTTAAGAGCTCTATACAGTCATCCCCTATACCACCCTCTTTCATTATGTCCCATAAAATATTCTGATTCACATTGTCGTACGCACCTTTAATATCCAAAAATGCCAAATGTAAAGGTCTGTTCTCTTTTCCGGCTATTTCGATACACTGCGTAAGCGCAAAAAGGTTGTTATCTAATCTCCTGTCGACTCGAAATCCATTTTGGAGTTCGCCAAAAGTGCCGTTAAGCTCTGTCCATATCTGCATTTTCAATTTAATTGCGTGCATCGCCAACCTGTAGAGTACTGATGTAATGGGGGGGGGGGGGGGGGGGTGGTTCGTTAGGAAGGAAGAGACGCTAATTTCTGTCTCCCATACTGGGGACAAAACGGTCTATATACATGAGCGAATGTTATATTTCTTTCCCTTGCCCTTATAAATGAACTTCATCCTACTTTCACGCCAACTGTCCGGTATTCGCCTGTCCTTTAAGCTTTTTTCAATTGCTTTTAATAGGGCTTCTTTGCTGTTTCTTCCGAGCTCATTCCGAGCTAAACTGTTTCCCGTGACCGCCACCTGGTGCCACAGTGCACCTCAAAAGGTGGAATACAATTGTTCGTAAGGTTGTTGTGATGTACCAGTGTGATGTCGTATCCAAGAACCAAGTGTTCTGTTGTAGCATTGAAAAGACACTACCTAATTCTTCAAAATGGGCCGGATCATGTCATGCCAGATCCAACTAGCCTTTGCAAACAGAAAGTTCCTTTACTAGATCACTCAGCCCAGGGCGGTGACGGCGGTGGTGGAAGGACGCCCCCCTTACATCTATATTCTACCCTTTGCAGCTGGACTCAACACGAGGTGCTGCACCGTGTGCGAAGTGCTGCGCCGCCTTCAAGGATTCTTGCCCGCACTGACGTCACGACATTTATTCATCTTGGCTGTGCTGGCTGCGCTCGTGACGGTCAAGCTTACCCAGTTCACACGGGCGGTGACGGCGGTGGTGGTAGGACGCCCCCCTTACATCTATATTCTACCCTTTGCAGGTTGGTAAACACAGGTTCTTTCCTGACTAAAGACTTCCTTATATCTTTGCCACCGCCGCCCCCGTTGCCGCCGTGTTGATACTTGTTTTGGTGTCAAGTGCTTTGGCGTTTTGGTACTCTTTGCGCTGTGTGTGCACTTAGTGGGCCAGTGAAGATGCAATGCCGCTCCTGCAGTGACTCCCTTCCCGCAGATGGACGCTTCATGAAATGCTCCGAATGTGAGTACGGCTACCATCTCGGCGATTGTTCTGGCTGCAGTGAAGCAACATATAAAAGTAAAGGCGAGAGTGGGCGTAGGGCGTGGCGATGTGCGGTGTGCAGAGCGCCAAAAGCTAAACCGACGATGGATACCGACCTTTTGGTCGTCTTGGCAGAGATAACTCGCAAATTAGACATGCTTACCAGCTTGCCACAGCAGGTTGAAGAAGTGAAGGCTTCAATGCAGCTAATGTCCCAAAAATACGACGACATACTGAGTCGTCAAGTTGCCCAGGAAAAAGAATTAACCAGCTTGAAGAGAAGAGTCTGTGAGCTCGAAGAAAATGCAAACCCAAGCGATATTCAGCAACTCAAGGCATCTGTAAACGATCTTGAATGGCGGAGTAAGAAGTTTAACGTTGGAGTGCATGGAATACCAGTAACTGATAAAGAAAATCTCATCACAAAGCTAAATGAAGTAGCAAAGTCGGTGAGCTAGTCAGAGCTGACTGCTACTGATGTCGAGGCGGTGCATAGGTTACCATCGCGACAAGGCAAAGTACCTGGAATCATCGTCCGATTTTCACAGCTCTCTCTGCGAGACAGATGGATCGAAAAACGCAAAGTTTTACGAAACCTGCGCTCTGACGTTTCAATCTGTGAAAACACGACCGTACAGAACCGGAAACTGCTGCGTGACGTGAGAGAATGGGCAAATGCAAATGATTATCGCTTCGCGTGGCATGCGAACGGGAAAGTTATTGTTCGAAAGCAAGCAAGAGAACGAATCTGCGGTCGTCATCCGCTGCACGACTGACCTTGATAAACTCTCTAGCACTTGAATTTTGATAGCCAATTTATCTTTTAACCTGTGTTCTTTTTCATGGACCGAGTAAATTTCTCCGACTGAGATACTACCATGCGAAGGCACGGTTCCAATTGCTTCAGTTGCATTCACTTTAACCTTAGATCTGGTAGAAACAAGAGAGATGAACTTTACTGCTTTTTTGGCGGAACAGAATGTCGATTTGGTGTTGTGATGTTTTCGGAAACATGGTTTGCTTCAGAAGATGATGTGTATAGTTTTCCCGGTTACAAATCCTTTTACATGAACCGCCGTGATAGACGTGGGGGAGGTGTTTCAATGCTGGTTTCAAATTCATTTACCTCTGAGCTTCTTTCTGAATTCTACTGTACTAATCAGCACTACGACGCTGTCGGAGTTAAATGTAGCAATATAATTTTTTGTGTTTGCTACCAGCCTCTATCGGGAAATTATCTGCTGTTTTTATCGTATTTAGATTCTCTGTTAGAATTTGTTAACAATAGCAATTATCAAATTGTTCTTGGAGGTGATCTAAACGTAAACATGATTACCCAAAATAAGATGAAATTAGAGTTAGAATCTCTCCTAAATATTCATCTTTGTCAAAATGTTACAACATCGCCTACGCGAGTTACGGCAACATGTGAAACTGCATTAGACTTGTTCTTAACTAACTTTGATGTGTCTTCTGTAAAACCTGGTTTTTAGTATACGCAATTAGTGACCACTTACCTGTGTTTATATTCATTGCTACCGCAGTTGAAAAACAAAAACAAGTACATCAAGCGTTCTCTTATCGGCTCGTAAACACTAACACCTTGTCTGCATTCCGAGAACGTCTTGCCAGTGTCACTTGGGATGATGTGTATAGAGAAAAAAATGCAGATGTCGCCTATGACAAGTTCATGCAATTATTCATGGAAATATACTATGAATGTTTCCCGGTGAAAACTTTAAAGCAGACAAAGAACTGTTGCAAACCGTGGATAGATAAGCACCTGCTTAAGCTTATAAATAAGATAGATAGGTTATACGGCTCATTTATGGAAACTAAATCACCGGAACCACTAAAAGCATTTAAACAATATATGAACTACGTCACAAAACAATGAATGGTTGCTAAGAAGCACTATTACTTTAATCCCTTTAACTCATCTGCAGGACGCCCTGATAAAATTTGGAGGACACTTGCTTCAATAACTGGGACTGCGCTTGAAAAAACTACTACAGTCCTAAAAGATGGCAATGAAATAAAAGGGGTTGATCTTGCTAATGCCTTTAACGATTTTTTTTTTGTCCCTTGGTCAGGCATGTGATGGTATCGACCTTTCGTACATGAACTCGCCTAATAAGCAGTCATTATTCCCAAGGGGTGTTACAACGCAAGAAGTTATTTCTTCATTCTTGTCATTAAGTAATAGCAGAGCCACTGATGCATTTGGTATCCAAATAGCGCCGGTAAAATTTGTCATAGACATAATTGCATCTTGCCTAGAGTACATTTTTAATCTGTGTTTGTCAACAGGCGTTTTCCCTCGTAGCACGCAGACGGCAAAGGATACAGGGCGCAGACCGCCCTGTATCAGCGTTGCCTGTTTTTTCGAAAGGTTTAGAGAAGGTGATTTTAGCACGGTTTCGTTCGTTTACTGACCACTTTGGTATCATAAGTCCTGCACAGTTCAGTTTTCGTAAGGGCAGGTCAACTGAATTAGCCCTAATGACCCAAAAGGAGTTTATATTGCAAAAATTTGAGGAAAAGAATATGGTGCTGGGAATTTTTCTCGATTTTTCCAAGGCTTTTGACCTTATCAGTCATGATGTTTTGCTTAAAAAACGTGATTGCTACGGTATTCGCGGCGTAGCTCATTCCCTTATTAGGTCCTACCTTCAGCACAGATCCCAGTTCGTAGCTATAGCCGGGGACCAATCGGAGTTGAAATCGGTAAGAACAGGCATCCCACAGGGGAGCATATTGGGTCCGTATCTCTTCATATTGTACATCAATGACATAGTCAATGTTGATCCATCTGCTAAGTGCGTAATTTACGCAGACGATGCGTCTGTTTTTTGATGGCGACTTAGGTCCTGAAATGGCAAATCGAGCCAATCAGACGCTTGCAAGTATACAAAAGTGGGACACAAGTAATTATCTCAAGACTAATGTTGGAAAAACAAAGGCAGTGATGTTTCATCCACGTAACAAACAATTTCAACTAATCCTCATTAAATTAAATGATACTGAAATAGAAATACTATCGTCTTTCAAATCGCTTGGCGTATATTTCTCTGAAACTATGTCGTGGGATTGCCAAGTGAATCACTTAGTTAGTAAACTATCTAGAGCAATAGGTACTATGCGTCGCCATTGTAATTATCTTCCCACATCCATTAATATTATGTTATATAATTCAATGTTTCTTTCCCTAGTTCAATACGGAATTTTAGTCTGGGGGACGACCTCAGCTGAAAACATTCACAAGCTGATGGTATTACAAAAAAGAGCAATACGCCTTGTCTCCAGGGTGCCATATCTCTGGCATACTGCTCCCTTGTTTGCAAAGCTTAGGACTATAAGAATTGAATCCTTGTACATGTATAGGCTTTGTGGCATGTATAGAATAGGAAAAACTAAGAATGATAACGCTTTAACAAAATTCGCATCCTTAAGGCAACTTAATTCTTCTTTTTATAAATTTCGTCATTCAGAGCCTTGGATCGTTAACAAAAAGAGAACTACATACGGTGACCAAATGCTACAATTTCGTTTACCTACTGTTTTAAATCAATTATACAAAGAAAATGGTCTCAGTGTATCAACTTTGTCGCTAAAAAGGCTACGCGACGTATTTATATGATTGCTTGTGCTACCATGGTTTCGGTTGTTTGTGTTTTTCTGTCTTTAACACTTCGCCAATTTTCTTCCCTTGTTTCAAATGCTTCCACAATAACCTTGTTTATTTATGCCGACCGTGGATGTTTACTGTTTTTCTGTTCATTATGTATACCGTGTGTTTATTTGACCGCTGTGAAGCTGCCCAGTGTATGAGGTGGCCAGGTTCCCCTCAAGCTGCTCAATGCAGCTTTTTGCCTGGTCATCCTCGCAACCTTGTTCTTGTGAACAAACAATTCAATTCAATCTATAAAGACCTCCATGAGAAATTTGTGGTGGCAGCGTCATTTCGTGAGCATTGAATGTACCTGGTTGACACTGCCATATCCAGTGATGGCAATGCTGCTACAATTGCTCCAACCTGCTACATTTCATGAATGCTGCTACAGCCGTGCTACAAACCAGAGAAACTGCACCAAAGCTGCTCCAAAACATGGCCGCTGAGGTTCTCAACAGGCTTTTGCTGTCACTCACAACGTTGGAGGCTACGAACGGTGCCAGAAGTATTCTCAAGAGGTGGTGTAGCCTTTGTAGGAGCAGAACAACCCAGCAGCTTTTTTCATGTATACCGCATTTCTTGTTTTTGTGTGTAGCACTGTGTACTGCAGTTGCGATTATGCATGGACTAAAAAAGAACTCGTGAACATTTTTCTTTTCTTTTTTTAGCGGTCAATGCGGAAAACGAGGACAACGTGCAAGAAGGGACACAAACCATAGCTTGTATGTTGTCCTCGTTTTTCACACCGACTGTTAAAAATGTTTAACCAGTTCCAACTGGCCCAATTGATGATCCTTCTAAAGTCTTGTGAGTTGGCTTACGATAAAGCACCCATATAAATTCTAGGAGTGGGTGGTTGAACGCATGTCGCTGTAAAGGGTTCTGAAAATTATTTGGCCACTGAAATCGAAAACTTGTCTCAGGGGCACTGCAAATGCTAGATATGGCCACAAGAATTGTCTTTTATTCACAAATTACAGGTAGCCACACTGCATGGAGGGATGACAGCAGGAGGACACTACCGAGAGGCAGCAAAAGTGAACCTTTACAGACCAGTGTTCTGGGTTAAATGCTGCTTGATGAACGGCACATATGTGCACATGCAGTGCATTGATGACTCGCATATACACTTGTCACCTTGAAGCCGAATGTTACCCAATCTATATTCTGCATAAAAAGGAGCTGCTTGCTCTAAACAGTTTTGCTTGCTATTCTTGTAAATACACTGTTGGTGGGCTATAAGTGCTCTCTACATTTTTTTTCATTGAACAAAGGGCCCTGAGAGCACTGTTCTTACTCATTTTTTGTACAAGTAGTGTAAATGGTTCTTAACACTGATGCAATGCCCATCTGCATGTGCCAGGAATCAAGTCGCATGTGATGCTAAGTCTGCGAGTTGTCTACCACTTTAAAATTATTGTGCGATGTTTGCGCTGGAATTATAATTAATGTTAAATGCAAAGCAACATTTATGCTGTAATTGAGTAAAACACTCAAATATTGTACTTGTGCAGTGTGATGCAATAAATGCACGTAATTCTTTATTGTTGTTTCTGAGTGACACTTATTCACTTTCCCACCTCTGGTTCTACGTTTACACAGGAAGCCTATGCTTGTCCACAGCCATTTCTTGGCTGACACTTTCATCACATCCCCGCCATGCTGGTCTAGTGGCTATGGTACTCGGCTGCTGACCAAAGGGTCAGGGGGTAGCATTCCGGCCGCGGCGGCTGCATTTCAATGAAAGCGAAATATTGAGGCCCATGTGCTGTGCGATGTCAGTGCACGTTAAAGAACCCCGGGTGGTGAAAATTTCCGGAGACCTCCACCACGGCGTTTCTCATAATCAAAGCTGGTTTTGGGACGCTAAACCCCACAAATCAATCACTTTCATTCCAGATTTGTGAAACTAAACTCCTAAGCATGACTGCCACTATCAGCCAAAAACTTTGCCAAAAATACTTGGCAAGTATGTCGGGATCTCTCACGTTCGTTTGTTGATAGGCGTTTTTACCTGTGACCAGCTACTAGTGGTAGCTGAAATTTTAGAAAACCAGGTGCATCGCTTGTAATAACAATAAATGAAACAATTTCTCAGATTTAATATTCAGGTCGCATAGTATTGTGAACACAAGAAAGAAGAGATAGCGTTTGATACACATATGAACATAAAGGTGAAAGAGGGGGACACCAACCAAATTATAATCATTTAAAAGTAAAATTTACTTCTAAAGATGAAAAAACCGGATGTTTCGGGTCCCACTCGGACTCTTCTTCAGGGGTGACTGGAGGGCACCAGACAAGATATCCGAAGAACGGCTACACGAAAGCCTTCGTTGGAAAGGTTGCTCGCCGCCAGACTAGTCCCCGCCGACCCCTTCGAAAGGACACTGACCCGCCGCATTCCAAGCCCATACGCGTGTGTATTCCCTACGTTCAGGGTACCAGCGAAGCGCTCGCACGTGTGCTGTCTGAGCAGAGAATAAGAGTAGCACACAAGCCAATTTCCTCGCTTGGCCGTTTCTTTCCGCGCCCGAAAGACAGTCTGCCGAGGGAGAGAGCGCAAGATGTGATTTACTCCATTCCTTGTTCAGATTGCGGCGCGTCGTACGTGGGAGAGACCAAGAACTTCCCAGAGAGGCTACGACAGCACAGGAAAGATGTCCGCAAGTTCGACAGACAAAGGAGTGCATTAGCTGAACACAGCGAGGTGTACGACCACCGCATCGATTTTGACAACTCCCGCGTCCTCGACTTGGAAACCAGTTTTCACAAGCGCCTCTTTGCGGAATCATGGCACATTCAGGCGACACCTGGAAACGTGAACCGGTCTGCAGGTGCAATGCCAAGTGTCTATTTCAGCGGACTCCGGCACCTGGTTCAACACTAGCATGACCCCCCTCGGCTTGAAGAACCGGAAAAAAAGAGAAAGTGAGAAAGGAAGGAAGAGAGAAGAAAGAAGGCCTTATAAGCATTGCTGCTGTCTGGTGCCCTCCAGTCACCCCTGAAGAAGGGTCCGAGTGGGACCCGAAACGTCGGGTTTTTTCATCTTTAGAGGTAAATTTTAGTTTTAAATGATTATAATTTGGTTGGTGTCCCCCTGTTTTCACCTTTAATTTCGTCCCAACCAGACAGATCTCTGTCAAATGTTCACCTTTAAAACATATGAACATGCAGCATTTAACATTGCTTCATCATTTAATAAGCAATTATTGATGTACTACCATGAAATCAAGGATAGTCAAGTTAAAAATAGCGGGGAGTGTAAACAGATTTAGCATATAAGGCTTATGCAAGTTGAATGTAAAAGCGCAAGGTACCTGTCTGATTTTTCACTTTGCAACATTCGCCAACGTGAAAGGGTAGGTCGGAGGGTTTATTCTGAAATGTACACGTCATTACGTTATTGATAGTGGAAGGGGGTTTATTGGTTTCAAATAGCGTGTGGACAGGCGGTACGACGATGGCAGCAGCCGTAGTTCTTGACAGCGTCGTCAGCTCGAGATCAGCGCTCGTGCCTCTACCTCAGGCCGTGTCCCACTGTACTGCGTAGGTTCATGCTTCCCCACTACAATACCCCGGCGGTGAAGAGGAGCCAATCTGGCGACTCAAGGTGACGCTACAATAAGTGGGTCGTGATGGGGCTTGAGACGGCTCACATGGACCACCTGGCGGCCCAGACGACGCTTGTCGGTGGAAGGGTTGATGGGTTCGATGACGTAGGTGACGGGACTGGGGCGCTCGATGACGCGGTAAGGGCCGTGGTACTTAGGAGCGAACTTCGGACTGAGGCCAGGGGCATGGAAGGGTAACCGGAGCCAGACGTGGGAGCCAACGGCGAAAGTATCCACAGAGATATCGCGGTCATGGCGAGCTTTTTGATGGGCTTGGTTGTCCGCAGTGAACGAGCGGGCCAGCTGACGAAACTCTTCAGCGTAGTTGGCAATTTCAGAAACATGGCTGAATTCAGAGGAGTCCGGGCGATACGGCAAAATAGTGTCAAGTGTAGTGCACGGTTCTCGGCCATATAGGAGGAAGAATGGCGAGAAACCTGTTGTAGACTGCGTCGCGGTATTGTAGGCGTACGTCACGAAGGGAAGGATCACGTCCCAATTGGAGTGGTCATCGTTTATGTACATGGCGAGCATGTCCCCCAGGGTTCGATTAAAACGCTCCGTGAGGCCGTTTGTCTGAGGATGATAGGCCGTAGACGTGCGGTGAACTGTCCGGCATGCACGAAGGAGGTCTGGAAGGACTTCGGACAAAAATACACGCCCTCTGTCACTCAGAAGTTCGCGTGGCGCGCCGTGGAGGAGGACGAAATGGTGTAAGATGAAGTTAGCTACGTCACGAGCACCAGCGGAAGGGAGGGCAGCTGTTTCCGCATACCTTGTGAGATGGTCCACAGCGACAACCACCCATCTGTTGCCGGAGACCGAGCTTGGAAGTGGGCCGTAAAGATCTATGCCAATACGGTCGAAAGGGCGCGCGGGACAAGGTAAGCGCTGTAGAAGTCCGGGCGAATGAGGAAATGTCTTCCGTCGTTGACACGACGTGCAGGAACGAATGTATTTACGAATCAAGGTGTACATGCCACGCCAGTAGTACCGTAGGCGGAGCCGTTGATACGTTTTTAGGGCGCCAGCATGAGCGTGTTGAGGATCAGCGTGGAAGTATGCGCAAATGTCGGACCTCAGGTGGCTAGGGATGACGAGCAGCCACTTGCGGCCATCTGTGTGATAATTGCGGCGATACAATAGCTCGTCCCGTATTGTAAAATGCTTGGCTTGGCGGCGTATATATATATAGGGCACGTGTGTATGCAGAAGGGGAGGGGGACGAAAGAATATTCAGTAGAGAGGCTATCCAAGGGTCTTTCCGCTGCTCAGATGGCATGTCGGTGGCGGAAAGAGCAGCCAACGGAAAGGCATCATTGGTGTGCGGGTCTTCAGGCGATTGCAGGGGAGACCGAGAGAGTGCGTCCGCATCAGAGTGCTTTCGGCCCGATCGGTACACCACGCGAATGTCAAATTCTTGGAGACGAAGAGCCCAACGTCCAAGACGACCGGAAGGATCCTTCAGGGAAGCCAACCAACAGAGTGCGTGATGATCAGTCACCACGTCAAAAGTCTGGCCATATAAGTATGGACGGAACTTGCTTATTGCCCACACAATAGCGAGACACTCCTTCTCAGTTACAGAGTAGTTGGCTTCCGCCTTGGTGAGAGCACGGCTAGCATAAGCGACGACATACTCTGAGAAGCCGGGTTTGCGTTGCGCGAGTACTCCACCAAGGCCGACACCACTCGCGTCCGTGTGTATTTCGGTTGGCGCATTGGGGTCGTAATGGCGCAGAATGGGTGGCGAGGTAAGGAGTTGCCGTAATGTAGTAAAGGCGTCGTCGCAAGCCTCAGTCCAATTCGAAAGGTCAGCAGGGCCAGCGAGCAGCTTTGTAAGGGGTGCGATGATGGAGGCAAAGTTCCGGACAAAGCGACGAAAATACGAGCATAGTCCGACAAAGCTCCGGAGTTCTTTTACTGTAGTTGGTTTAGGAAACTCGGCAACGGCCCTAAGTTTGTCAGGATCAGGAAGAATTCCGGCTTTTGAAACGACATGGCTGAGTATAGTGAGCTGGCGGGCCCCGAAGTGGCACTTCTTAAGGTTGAGTTGTAGATGGGCATTGGCAAGGCACTGGAGTATTGTGCGCAGACGAGCTAAATGTGTAGCGAAGTCGGGGGCAAACACGACGACGTCATCTAGATAGCACAAACATATCTGCCATTTTAGGCCGCGTAAAATGCTGTCCATCATTCGTTCAAATGTTGCCGGCGCATTGCAAAGTCCAAATGGCATTACTGTGAATTCATACAGGCCATCAGGAGTGACGAATGATGTCTTGGGACGATCACACTCAGCCATTGGGACTTGCCAATAACCCGATCGTAGGTCGAGTGAGGAAAAGAATTCAGCACCTTGTAGACAACCGAGAGCGTCGTCGATGCGGGGGAGAGGGTAAACATCTTTTCTAGTGATTTTGTTGAGGCGCCGGTAGTCGACACAGAATCTAATGGAGCCGTCTTTTTTTCTTGACCAGCACAACGGGCGATGACCAAGGGCTGCAAGAAGGCTTGATGACGCCACGCTGAAGCATGTCGTTAATTTGCTCGGTAATTATACGACGCTCCGCTGGTGATACCCGGTAGGGGCGCTGGCGCAGGGGGGTGTTGGTACCAGTGTCACTTCTGTGAACAATAGCGTCCGTTCGACCTAATGACGCTTGGGGTAAGTCAAACGAATTTCTAAACTCGTTGAGAAGGGTCAGAAGCTGATTACGCTGATCCGAAGCGAGGTTGCCGTCAATTGAACGGAGAAATACGTCCGAGGATATGACTTCGGTAGCAGGGCGAGGTGTTAACGCGTTCAGCTGAGGGGTCAGACTGGGACCGGAGGTATCAATAGGCACGATAATACCATCGTCGACTGACTGAACATGGCCAAGCGTCTCATTACGGTGGAACGTCAGAGGGCATGATGTCGCGTTCGAAACAACTATGCCGGAGGCATCGTGGTGAAGCTCTAGGACGGAAAATGGGAGTGGCACGTTGTGGCGGCGACTAAAAACATCTGACGGCGTGAACAGAACTGTAGTGTCAGAAAGGGCGGCAGAGTAAACAGGAACAACGACAGCACTACGAGGGGGAACGTCGATGTCAGCAGCGACAACAAGCTTGTCGACACCAACTACGGAATCATCGGCTAAAGGTGCATCGCAAAATACAGAGAGTTCCACCTGGGCGTGAGCACAGTCTATGACGGCGTGATGGTGGGATAGGAAATCCCATCCGAGGATCACGTCATGCGAACATGAATCTAGAACAAGGAACTGAATTGTGTACAACACGTCTTGAATGACGACTCTAGCTGTACATGCTCCAACCGGGCGAATTTGGTGTGCGCTTGCGGTGCTGAGGAGAAACCCAGTAGGCGGTGTTGTGACTTTACGAAGAGAGCGGCAAAGTTTCCGAGTAATCACAGATATGGTAGCACCTGTATCCACGAGCGCAAGTGTTCGTACACCTTCAACAAAAACTTCGATTACGTTTGCGGGGGACAAGCGAGGACTTACACAGGTCGCCGACGACGCAGCTCGTGCCTCCGGAGCTGCGACAGTCAGTTTTCCGTCTCGTTAGTGCTGGGTCGGCGACGCATAGGCGATATAGAGCGACGACGCGGTGAAGGGGAGCGGCGGGAGGGTCGGAAGTCGGAGTCAGTCCGGAAGTCGGAGTCAGGTCGGAAGTCTGAGTCAGGAGGGGGGCCACGTGCGTAGACTCCAGGCGACGTGTAATATGGGGGCCGAAAAGAGTAGTCGCGGAATCTGGGTGCCCGAGGGGCTGCAGAGAAGCGCCGATAACACAATCGTGCGACGTGACCCAGGATTCCGCAAGCGTAGCATATCGGTCGGTTGTCGTCAGTCCGCCATGGGTTTACGATGCGCTGCTGTACACTAGGGAATGGTACCGATGGCTGCCGAAACGGCTGAGGGGCCAACGCTTGCGGCTGTCGTGGTGGCCTTGCAGCAGCGGCCGCGTAAGTGAGTGGTGCGGCAACAGGTGCAGGCTGAGGGGCAGATGGGAGCGCCTCGGAAACCTGCTCCTGAATAACTTCTCGGATTGACGGTGCGAGACCGCGCGTAGGCCCTTCTGGCTTCGGCATATACGACACACAGGAGAGCTGCCGTGCCACTTCTTCCCGCACGTATTCTTTGATGTGCGACAGTAGCGTACTGTGGTCTCCATCGATGGCCAAGGCGTTCAGGTCGTCCGTCATGGTAGGCCGCCGAACTAAGGCGCGCTGTTTACGCAGCTCGTCGAAGCTCTGGCACAAGATGGTAAGCTCAGCCACGGTCCGTGGGTCCTTTGCCAGCAGCATTTGAAAGGCATCGTCGTCAATGCCTTTCAAGATGTGCTTAATCTTCTCTTGCTCTGTCATCGATGGATTCAGGCGCCTACAGAGGTCGATGACGTCCTCGATGTAGCTGGTAAATGTTTCCCCCTGCTGCTGTGCTCGTGCACGGAGGCGCTGTTCAGCGCGTAGCTTGCGCACGGCGGGGCGGTCGAACACCTCTGCAAAGCGCCTCTTGAACGCACTCCATGTAGCGATGTCGGACTCGTGGTTGTGGTACCACAAGCTAGCTACGTCTTTTAAATAGAATGGCACGTTTTGCAGCTTAGATGGGTCGTCCCACTTATTGTGGCCGCTCACCTTCTCGAATGTCGCCAGCCAGTCTTCTACATCGTAGTCATCGGTCCCGCTGAAAAAGGGCGGGTCGCGCTACCGCAGCGCGCCGGTTACGATGACATGAGGAGGTTGGGGGGCTGCTGGCTGGGCGGGTTCGTCTGCCATTATCGGGATAGCGGGTAGCGTCCGACTTCGTAGTTCCAGGTTTGATTACCCGGCACTTCCACCACTTTGGAAGGGGGTTTATTGGTTTCAAATAGCGTGTGGACAGGCGGTACGACGATGGCAGCAGCCGTAGTGCTTGACAGCGTCGTCAGCTCGAGATCAGCGCTCGTGCCTCTACCTCAGGCCGTGTCCCACTGTACTGCGTAGGTTCATGCTTCCCCACTACAATAGCACCATTATATTAGGGGCATAGTGAAAGATTCTGTACCTCACGGAGAATTTTATTAGGTACCTTGAAGGATGGAATTATTTATTAATATTTTTGCCCTTAGCATAAACAATTCTCACCTCCTGGAGGCTAACAGTTTTGCTGTAAACGTCTAGGTAAAAACAAAAGCGCTTACTGTACATATGCTCTCAAGTTTGTAGCGAATGCTATGCAGGAGACAATGCTACTCAATAAGAACAGAGGTTCGGAAAATTGGATGAGTTAAGATTGATTGTAATGAGCAGCGGAATCATGAAGACAAGCAACAACTTGTGCGTTTCCATCAGCCCTTGTCATTTCAGCTGCCTGCTAATGGAAAAGATACTAGTAACTATCATAAAATGGGTGAAGGTTTTGAAACGGCCCCTAATAGAGCAAAATCAGCTTCCTTGACTAATAAACAAGGCATAAGTGTAAGGAAGGTTGAGCTGCATCTGTAAGAAGGCAACGAGCAAGGAAACATGCGCAGGTCAGATAGAATTGACAAACAGTTCTTGCCTTCGACTGTAGTGTCGTAACGTAACGTATGCGTAAACCCATAGCTCCTAAGCAGCAATGACTTTACGCATCTAGCTATGACAAATAGGTGGGCAGATTCACCTTGAGAAGTACGAGTTTTCTCCAAGTTGCATGCATTTACAAGAGATGCTGAAGGAGTTCAGTTAAAATTAGAACTTTCACCAAGGCTGAGGATTAGGCTAGTTGGTACAACATGAGTGGGCATGTCGGCAGGCCTCGCGTCGGCATCATGTCAAACCCGTTTATTTTCTTCATGCAGCTGCTCGTCTTGGGATCGACAGCGACGGTCCGAGAAACGCATCGCACATTCGTCCTCGCTGAACCCCTGGAAAATTTTGAAGACTGCGCAGGACAACCAGTGTACTACAAACAGTGCTGGGAAGTGCCACGTGCGGCTACATTGACGTCACCGGACGGAGATATAAATACACGGCATCCATCGAGCTTCCTCAGTGGGCATGTCGGCTGGCCTCGCGTCGGCATCATGTCAAACCCGTTTATTTTCTTCATGCAGCTGCTCGTCTTGGGATCGACAGCGACGGTCCGAGAAACGCATCGCACATTCGTCCTCGCTGAACCCCTGGAAAATTTTGAAGACTGCGCAGGACAACCAGTGTACTACAAACAGTGCTGGGAAGTGTCACGTGCGGCTACATTGACGTCACCGGACGGAGATATAAATACACGGCATCCATCGAGCTTCCTCAGTGGGCATGTCGGCTGGCCTCGCGTCGGCATCATGTCAAACCCGTTTATTTTCTTCATGCAGCTGCTCGTCTTGGGATCGACAGCGACGGTCCGAGAAACGCATCGCACATTCGTCCTCGCTGAACCCCTGGAAAATTTTGAAGACTGCGCAGGACAACCAGTGTACTACAAACAGTGCTGGGAAGTGTCACGTGCGGCTACATCGACGTCACCGGACGGAGATATAAATACACGGCATCCTCTAGGTAAAAACAAAAGCGCTTACTGTACATATGCTCTCAAGTTTGTAGCGAATGCTATGCAGGAGACAATGCTACTCAATAAGAACAGAGGTTCGGAAAATTGGATGAGTTAAGATTGATTGTAATGAGCAGCGGAATCATGAAGACAAGCAACAACTTGTGCGTTTCCATCAGCCCTTGTCATTTCAGCTGCCTGCTAATGGAAAAGATACTAGTAACTATCATAAAATGGGTGAAGGTTTTGAAACGGCCCCCTTGTGCGTTTCCATCAGCCCTTGTCATTTCAGCTGCCTGCTAATGGAAAAGATACTAGTAACTATCATAAAATGGGTGAAGGTTTTGAAACGGCCCTAATAGAGCAAAATCAGCTTCCTTGACTAATAAACAAGGCATAAGTGTAAGGAAGGTTGAGCTGCATCTGTAAGAAGGCAACGAGCAAGGAAACATGCGCAGGTCAGATAGAATTGACAAACAGTTCTTGCCTTCGACTGTAGTGTCACGGCATCCATTGAGCTTCTTCAGTGGGCATGTCGGCTGGCCTCGCGTCGGCATCATGTCAAACCCGTTTATTTTCTTCATGCAGCTGCTCGTCTTGGGATCGACAGCGACGGTCCGAGAAACGCATCGCACATTCGTCCTCGCTGAACCCCTGGAAAATTTTGAAGACTGCGCAGGACAACCAGTGTACTACAAACAGTGCTGGGAAGTGCCACGTGCGGCTACATCGACGTCACCGGACGGAGATATAAATACACGGCATCCATCGAGCTTCCTCAGTGGGCATGTCGGCTGGCCTCGCGTCGGCATCATGTCAAACCCGTTTATTTTCTTCATGCAGCTGCTCGTCTTGGGATCGACAGCGACGGTCCGAGAAACGCATCGCACATTCGTCCTCGCTGAACCCCTGGAAAATTTTGAAGACTGCGCAGGACAACCAGTGTACTACAAACAGTGCTGGGAAGTGTCACGTGCGGCTACATCGACGTCACCGGACGGAGATATAAATACACGGCATCCATCGAGCTTCCTCAGTGGGCATGTCGGCTGGCCTCGCGTCGGCATCATGTCAAACCCGTTTATTTTCTTCATGCAGCTGCTCGTCTTGGGATCGACAGCGACGGTCCGAGAAACGCATCGCACATTCGTCCTCGCTGAACCCCTGGAAAATTTTGAAGACTGCGCAGGACAACCAGTGTACTACAAACAGTGCTGGGAAGTGTCACGTGCGGCTACATCGACGTCACCGGACGGAGATATAAATACACGGCATCCATCGAGCTTCCTCAGTGGGCATGTCGGCTGGCCTCGCGTCGGCATCATGTCAAACCCGTTTATTTTCTTCATGCAGCTGCTCGTCTTGGGATCGACAGCGACGGTCCGAGAAACGCATCGCACATTCGTCCTCGCTGAACCCCTGGAAAATTTTGAAGACTGCGCAGGACAACCAGTGTACTACAAACAGTGCTGGGAAGTGTCACGTGCGGCTACATCGACGTCACCGGACGGAGATATAAATACACGGCATCCATCGAGCTTCCTCAGTGGGCATGTCGGCTGGCCTCGCGTCGGCATCATGTCAAACCCGTTTATTTTCTTCATGCAGCTGCTCGTCTTGGGATCGACAGCGACGGTCCGAGAAACGCATCGCACATTCGTCCTCGCTGAACCCCTGGAAAATTTTGAAGACTGCGCAGGACAACCAGTGTACTACAAACAGTGCTGGGAAGTGTCACGTGCGGCTACATCGACGTCACCGGACGGAGATATAAATACACGGCATCCATCGAGCTTCCTCAGTGGGCATGTCGGCTGGCCTCGCGTCGGCATCATGTCAAACCCGTTTATTTTCTTCATGCAGCTGCTCGTCTTGGGATCGACAGCGACGGTCCGAGAAACGCATCGCACATTCGTCCTCGCTGAACCCCTGGAAAATTTTGAAGACTGCGCAGGACAACCAGTGTACTACAAACAGTGCTGGGAAGTGTCACGTGCGGCTACATCGACGTCACCGGACGGAGATATAAATACACGGCATCCATCGAGCTTCCTCAGTGGGCATGTCGGCTGGCCTCGCGTCGGCATCATGTCAAACCCGTTTATTTTCTTCATGCAGCTGCTCGTCTTGGGATCGACAGCGACGGTCCGAGAAACGCATCGCACATTCGTCCTCGCTGAACCCCTGGAAAATTTTGAAGACTGCGCAGGACAACCAGTGTACTACAAACAGTGCTGGGAAGTGTCACGTGCGGCTACATCGACGTCACCGGACGGAGATATAAATACACGGCATCCATCGAGCTTCCTCAGTGGGCATGTCGGCTGGCCTCGCGTCGGCATCATGTCAAACCCGTTTATTTTCTTCATGCAGCTGCTCGTCTTGGGATCGACAGCGACGGTCCGAGAAACGCATCGCACATTCGTCCTCGCTGAACCCCTGGAAAATTTTGAAGACTGCGCAGGACAACCAGTGTACTACAAACAGTGCTGGGAAGTGTCACGTGCGGCTACATCGACGTCACCGGACGGAGATATAAATACACGGCATCCATCGAGCTTCCTCAGTGGGCATGTCGGCTGGCCTCGCGTCGGCATCATGTCAAACCCGTTTATTTTCTTCATGCAGCTGCTCGTCTTGGGATCGACAGCGACGGTCCGAGAAACGCATCGCACATTCGTCCTCGCTGAACCCCTGGAAAATTTTGAAGACTGCGCAGGACAACCAGTGTACTACAAACAGTGCTGGGAAGTGTCACGTGCGGCTACATCGACGTCACCGGACGGAGATATAAATACACGGCATCCATCGAGCTTCCTCAGTGGGCATGTCGGCTGGCCTCGCGTCGGCATCATGTCAAACCCGTTTATTTTCTTCATGCAGCTGCTCGTCTTGGGATCGACAGCGACGGTCCGAGAAACGCATCGCACATTCGTCCTCGCTGAACCCCTGGAAAATTTTGAAGACTGCGCAGGACAACCAGTGTACTACAAACAGTGCTGGGAAGTGTCACGTGCGGCTACATCGACGTCACCGGACGGAGATATAAATACACGGCATCCATCGAGCTTCCTCAGTGGGCATGTCGGCTGGCCTCGCGTCGGCATCATGTCAAACCCGTTTATTTTCTTCATGCAGCTGCTCGTCTTGGGATCGACAGCGACGGTCCGAGAAACGCATCGCACATTCGTCCTCGCTGAACCCCTGGAAAATTTTGAAGACTGCGCAGGACAACCAGTGTACTACAAACAGTGCTGGGAAGTGTCACGTGCGGCTACATCGACGTCACCGGACGGAGATATAAATACACGGCATCCATCGAGCTTCCTCAGTGGGCATGTCGGCTGGCCTCGCGTCGGCATCATGTCAAACCCGTTTATTTTCTTCATGCAGCTGCTCGTCTTGGGATCGACAGCGACGGTCCGAGAAACGCATCGCACATTCGTCCTCGCTGAACCCCTGGAAAATTTTGAAGACTGCGCAGGACAACCAGTGTACTACAAACAGTGCTGGGAAGTGTCACGTGCGGCTACATCGACGTCACCGGACGGAGATATAAATACACGGCATCCATCGAGCTTCCTCAGTGGGCATGTCGGCTGGCCTCGCGTCGGCATCATGTCAAACCCGTTTATTTTCTTCATGCAGCTGCTCGTCTTGGGATCGACAGCGACGGTCCGAGAAACGCATCGCACATTCGTCCTCGCTGAACCCCTGGAAAATTTTGAAGACTGCGCAGGACAACCAGTGTACTACAAACAGTGCTGGGAAGTGTCACGTGCGGCTACATCGACGTCACCGGACGGAGATATAAATACACGGCATCCATCGAGCTTCCTCAGTGGGCATGTCGGCTGGCCTCGCGTCGGCATCATGTCAAACCCGTTTATTTTCTTCATGCAGACTCTGCGTCTGCTTGGGATCGACCGCGACAGGTCCGAGAACGCATCGCACATTCGTCCTCGCTGAACTCCCTGGAGAAATTTGAAGACTTGGAAGGACAAGCCCAGTGTACTACAAACACGTGGCTGGGAAGTGTACACGTCGCGGCCTACATCGGACGTCACCCGGACGGAGATATAAATACACGGCATCCATTGAGCTTCTTCAGTGGGCATGGTCGGCTCGGCCTCGCGTCAGGCCTCATGTCAACCCGTTTATTTTTCTTCGAAAATACAAGTATCGTCTGCGGAAAGAATTCACAGAATTGGGCACAAACAGCTACGTAAGCCTCGCCCCATAATTCTGAAGCTTATTGATTACCGTGAGAAGGTTACTGTGCTTAAAAATTGCTTCAAACTAAAGAGTTGCGATGCGGGCTTGTTGGTGGTTCATATTAAACATAATTTGATGTAGCGCAAAAAAACAAGACACGGACAACAAGAAGGCACATATGGACACCACACAGCGCTACTAGCAACAACAAGTTTATTTTCAAAATCAGACCGCTTATAAACCATAATCGCCAAGCACAAAGGTCAGCACGTGGGATCACTCAGATAAAAGCAACAACAGTGCCACACATCAAAAACGAAATCAGAACATAGAACACCATCTATCACCGCTTACGCAGAAAACCCAGTTCCTTATGTGACAAAGCTATCGAAGGCTTACTAATACACAAATCACCAAGTGCATCGATACGTTCCGCTTCCACGATTAGACGCGTTCTTCAGTGGCATGTCGGCTGGCCCTCGCGTCGGCATCATGTCAAACCCGTTTATTTTCTTCATGCAGCTGCTCGTCTTGGGATCGACAGCGACGGTCCGAGAAACGCATCGCACATTCGTCCTCGCTGAACCCCTGGAAAATTTGAAGACTGCGCAGGACAACCAGTGTACTACAAACAGTGCTGGGAAGTGTCACGTGCGGCTACATCGACGTCACCGGACGGAGATATAAATACACGGCATCCATCGAGCTTCCTCAGTGGGCATGTCGGCTGGCCTCGCGTCGGCATGATGTCAAACCCGTTTATTTTCTTCATGCAGCTGCTCGTCTTGGGATCGACAGCGACGGTCCGAGAAACGCATCGCACATTCGTCCTCGCTGAACCCCTGGAAAATTTTGAAGACTGCGCAGGACAACCAGTGTACTACAAACAGTGCTGGGAAGTGTCACGTGCGGCTACATCTGACGTCACCGGACGGAGATATAAATACACGGCATCCATCGAGCTTCCTCAGTGGGCATGTCGGCTGGCCTCGCGTCGGCATCATGTCAAACCCGTTTATTTTCTTCATGCAGCTGCTCGTCTTGGGATCGACAGCGACGGTCCGAGAAACGCATCGCACATTCGTCCTCGCTGAACCCCTGGAAAATTTTGAAGACTGCGCAGGACAACCAGTGTACTACAAACAGTGCTGGGAAGTGTCACGTGCGGCTACATCGACGTCACCGGACGGAGATATAAATACACGGCATCCATCGAGCTTCTTCAGTGGGCATGTCGGCTGGCCTCGCGTCGGCATCATGTCAAACCCGTTTATTTTCTTCATGCAGGTTAGTGATGATGTTTCATCTGTCAAATGTGACGACCCTTTCTTTGTCCAGCTGACATGCCCATATAGCCTAAGCAGACTCTGTTCTGGTGTACGCGAAATGCTTCTCTCTTTGCTTTTGTTGTGTGGCGACGTCGAGCCGAATCCCGGCCCTGACGTACAGAAGTTGCTTGCTGAGCTTTTAGATGGTCAGAAAAGCATCCGGAAGAGGCTGGATGGCATTGAGCTAAAGTTAAAAAAAGTGGAAGAAGGCGCTACGGCTGTAAATGAGGTGAAAACAATGGCGTATAAGTTGGAAAAAAGGGTCGTAAGCTTAGAAAGCAAGCTAGTTGATCTTGAAGATATAAATAGGCGGAACAACTTGATCGTCTTTGGTATACCGGAAACAACTAATGAAAGTTTCGATGAACTCAGCGAGAGTGTGTTGAAGGGTGTGTTTACTGATATCTTGAAAATACAAGTATCGTCTGCGGAAAGAATTCACAGAATTGGGCACAAACAGCTACGTAAGCCTCGCCCCATAATTCTGAAGCTTATTGATTACCGTGAGAAGGTTACTGTGCTTAAAAATTGCTTCAAACTAAAGAGTTGCGATGCGGGCTTGTTGGTGGTTCATATTAAACGTAATTTGATGTAGCGCAAAAAACAAGACACGGACAACAAGAAGGCACATATGGACACCACACAGCGCTACTAGCAACAACAAGTTTATTTTCAAAATCAGACCGCTTATAAACCATAATCGCCAAGCACAAAGGTCAGCACGTGGGATCACTCAGATAAAAGCAACAACAGTGCCACACATCAAAAACGAAATCAGAACATAGAACACCATCTATCACCGCTTACGCAGAAAACCCAGTTCCTTATGTGACAAAGCTATCGAAGGCTTACTAATACACAAATCACCAAGTGCATCGATACGTTCCGCTTCCACGATTAGACGCGTGATCTCCTCCTTATGTCGACCAACGATGATAGTGTTCTGGAACAAAGGCCGGCAACCACATGCATGAACGTGGAGAGCGAGAAACCCTTCAGGTGGCAATTTACTCGACTTGTACTTGTGCTCTTTCAACCGTTCATTCACGCACCTGCTAGTTTGGCCGACATATTGTTTCCCACACGAGAACGGAATACAATAAATAACACACGTCTTGCACTCAACACCAAAATTGTTTGTATGCTTTTTTGTGCACATAACTTTTTGCCTTCTAGATGGATTAGTCAATGAACACAATTTCCCGAGTTTATCGGGCACAGAAAATACCACCCTAATATTGTCACGTACAGCTACCTTCTTAAGATTATGGGACAACTGGTGAACATATGGAATTACGGCCATGCGTCTAATTTCTGCCGTTCTGTGATGATGAGCGTTAGCATGCTTTGCACTTCCGCGAATTCTTTTTAGCTCTTTTTCTACAACAGAAACTAAAACATGATCTGGATAGCCAGATTCTTGCAATCGTATGATCTGATTATGGAAGCTCTGCTTAGTTAAGTGGGCACATGACTTGTTCAATGCATTACTGAGGCATGTCGTCACAATACCTCTCTTGGTTAGTTTTGAATGATTCGAATGAAATGGGAGCAAGGGTTTTTGAGCACGTGGGTCATAGCACCAGCATAGCCGGTTGTCAAAGAAACGAGTCTTAAATCTAAAAACCTAATGCTACCATCAATCGGCCACTCAACAGTCACTTCAAGCGGCTTAAGACCAACGCGAAACACATCCAACACATTGGTGCTAGCACTTTTGAAATTTTCCCACGAGCTGTCGATAAAAATAATAAAATCATCCACATAACGAAAAACTTTCTTCACATTTGTTCCTTCGAGACGACAAGCCAAGTCTCTGTCAAGTTCCGCTAAAAACAGGTTGCTTAAGACAGGCGCTATACATGACCCGATGCAGATACCCTTTTTCTGCAAAAGAATATCATTGTTCCATTCAATGAACGTCGATGTAAGATAAAATTTCAGCAAAGTAATAAAACCATCAGGAGACACACCCGAATCAACAGAAAACTTGACTACCCCAAATTGGTCAATGCTACTTTCAACACATTTTAGCAATTGTGGATGGGGGATGGAATAGTACAGATCAGTCACATCAATAGAGAAGGCTTTTAGCCCTTCATTTTTATGAGCTTCCATGAATTCTAAAATGCCACCGGAACTCTTGACTAAAAACGGGTCTCGGACCTCGAGAAGACTAAGTTTCTCCAACAGAAAAGTGGCGAGTTCCTTTTGCCAGGTGCCTATTTCCGAGACTATGACTCGGAACGGAACGTCAACTTTATGAGTCTTCGCGTTAAAAAATACATCCAAGCTATTCTTTTTACTCTTTTGAATACATTTTAGAGTTCCAACGACATTCATATTTTTGCACAACTGAATAGCCTTTGCTTTTACTTTCTTCAACGAGACGTCTCTTTTAACACAGAAAACCCCAGAAATGGCATCATTAGCTTTTCCTAAAAAACATGCATGCGAAAAAACTGCGAAGCCTCCTTCTTTATCTGCCTGCAGAACACATAGCGAATTATCGACCAGGTATGACAAAACGCGCTTTACAGGAACATGTGAAACCACAGGCTTACACCGTGACAAGGCGTCTACTCCTTCTGAGGTAAGCCTTTCTTCCTCACCCTCTGTAGCATTCCGCGACACTTGGCGAACGACGGTCAGCAGTTCAGGATTTGTCCTCTGACTTTGAACACCAAACTTTGGCCCTAGTTCCAGGACTTGAATGACGTCATCGGGAAGCTGCAGGCCTTCAGGAACATGAACTTTGCCCTTGGCTTTCCGGCTTACCCTGGTCACACGCTCCCGAAGATAGCGCAGCTGTGGCACCCAAAGCACATCGGTAACTTGCCCAGCCAATTGCAGGTACCTTCTCAACTGGAATCCGGCGACAGACGACTCCAAGGAATTGTGAAGCTGTACACCAAGGTGGATTCTGAACAGGCGAATTTGGCGATACACTTCAGCACGAACAATCTTAAGCATCCTCCTTGCATGGCCGATGGACGGTGAAAATCCCGCGAAAATCGCGAGGACATCATCCGGAAGAATACCCATGCGGATGCAAAAACTGAGGGAACGTGCCTTGCAAGTTGCGTTGGCGATAAAGGCTACAATCCAGCCTGGATCTTGAGGAACATGTAGAAAGTGGCCCGTTGTACGAGAAATGTAGTCGACAAGAGTTGCGATGCGGGCTTGTTGGTGGTTCATATTAAACGTAATTTGATGTAGCGCAAAAAACAAGACACGGACAACAAGAAGGCACATATGGACACCACACAGCGCTACTAGCAACAACAAGTTTATTTTCAAAATCAGACCGCTTATAAACCATAATCGCCAAGCACAAAGGTCAGCACGTGGGATCACTCAGATAAAAGCAACAACAGTGCCACACATCAAAAACGAAATCAGAACATAGAACACCATCTATCACCGCTTACGCAGAAAACCCAGTTCCTTATGTGACAAAGCTATCGAAGGCTTACTAATACACAAATCACCAAGTGCATCGATACGTTCCGCTTCCACGATTAGACGCGTGATCTCCTCCTTATGTCGACCAACGATGATAGTGTTCTGGAACAAAGGCCGGCAACCACATGCATGAACGTGGAGAGCGAGAAACCCTTCAGGTGGCAATTACTCTTTTTACTCTTTACTCTTTTTAATTTTACTCTTCCAGAAGGCATTTGATCGCGTCTCGCACCATAAGCTTTGTTAAAATTAAAACCCATATTACAAAATAACTCACTTTTGTCATGGATACAGTCATACTTATCGTCTAGGAGTCAATGCGTATCAATCGGCGGCTCGTGTTCACGCCCGGCGCCCGTGCGATCAGGCATTCCACAGGGGTCTGTTCTCGGGCCACTATTCTTTTTAGTTTTTATAAATGATATCGTAAATGATATACCTGTCAAAATCAAACTGTTCGCGGACGATTGCATCCTTTATCAGGAAGTAAATACACCTGATGACCAGGAATTATTAAATAGTGCCCTGGACAAACTACATATTTGGTGTGAAAGATGGCAGATGTGCATCAATACTACAAAAACCGTTTCAATGACAATTTCAAGAAAGAAGGCACCACTCACCTTCCAGTATTCAATAAGTGGTCGCTGTCTTAGTTCTGTAAATCGTTATAAATACTTAGGTTTAATAATTACTTCAGACCTCCGGTGGAATGAACATGTCACTTTTATAGAAAGGAAAGCCATGAAAAAGCTTGGATATCTTAAGAGATCGTTACGACAGTCAACGCAAGAAATAAAAATATTAGCATATAAAACCTACATTCGTCCCCTTTTGGAATATGCCTGCGTGGTCTGGGACCCATATGCAAAGAAAAATATTGATACACTAGAAAACCTACAATGAAAATCTGTTCGATTCATCTTTCGCTCGTACAATCGCCTTACGTCAGTCAGTAATTTCCTTCAGACAGCGAACTTGGAAGCCTTACATCTGCGGCGATATCGCGAAAGATTAAAATTTATGTACAGTCTGTTTCACACTTAGGGGAAATCTCGGAGCGCGTGGCATCGCGATGCGCCCGGCGCTGCTGTCGCGCGCCGTCAGCAGCTCACGCGTGCGCAGACGCTTCAGGGTTGTAGTGTTGAATCGAGTCGTCTGCTACGGCGGCGCGCCCAGGCCGCATTGTCGGGCCGCGCGCGGATTTCATTGTTACTGCGAGAACTGGGCTGATACTCTGCAACACGTTGCGCGACGCCCAATTCTCAGCATTTATTGACGATAATGGGGCTCTATAAACGGCATTTGACAGCATACCTTGTTTGCTCTCTGGAAACGCCGTGGTAATGAGTGCGTTCACGCATATTTCTTCACTGTGTGTGCACTGCACTACGCTGCGAATGAGCTTGCATCATGCGTGGTCTTTATTTCACGCTAAACAAAACAAAGCACTCAACAGTGACTGCCGTGCAGCTATACATGTTTAACACAATAAAACAAATGGGAAATGTGAAAATTCGGGAAACACTTTACGTTGACAACAACCTGCTTCTTCTCGATGGCATTTCATATATAGACCAGTCAGGACTCGCTCCCTGGCGCTGAAATGCACGCGTGGCGCTTCGAACTTCACTTAGTACCTTCACCTCGTCAGGTCCTGCAACTGCTATTTTATTGTGTTAAATCCACATAGGGGCACGACAGTTACTGTTGAGTGCTTTGTTTTTTTTAGCGGCAAATGAAGACCACGCACGATTCGCGCTCATTACGATGTCTTCCTCGTCGGAGCGTATACTGCGGTGCAAGCACAGCGAAGAAATATACGAGAGAGCAAACAAGCTATGCCGTCAAATGCTGTTTCTATATAGGACCCCATTATCGCCAATTAAGGCTGAGAGGTAGGCGTCGAGCAAATTTTCGTACGGAGTATCGGCCCAGTTCCCGCAGTAACCATGAAAGGCGCGCGCTGTCCGACAATGCGGCCTGCGCGCGCCGCCGTAGCAGACGACGCGGTTCAAGACTGCGCTCCTGGAGTGTCTGCGCACGCGCGAGCTGCTGCCGCCGCGTGATTCCTGCGCTGGCCGCATCGCTATGCCACGCGCTCCGAGATTTCCCCTAAGTGTGAAACAGACTGTACCTGCTCTATCACGATAAGCTTGGCATTGATTCAAGTGCGTATATTGAAAAAGTAGTGCGACGACCCACGCGGGCGGATCATTCCAAAAAATTACAGGAATTCTCTTGCAGAACCAACTCGTACATGGGCTCTTTTTTCCCTCGAACTGTACGCGAGTGGAATCGCCTCCCTGGTGGGGTTGTGGAGGCGGCGACAGTGGCGTCATTCTTAGCGGAGCTAAAGAGCCTATAGCATGTCTATCTATACCACATTTGTACTCTTTGTTTTGTGACGTTGGTACGATTTCTTTTTTTTCTTTACTTGCTTTCATACGTTGTTAGCACACATGTGTTGTTAGTACGCACTTATATAGGTATTATGCTATGTGCAATTGCATGCCATGCACTGTATATTCGAAACTGTGTGTTCGCGGCATTTTTCTTGTGCGTAATTTACTGTGAAAATGTTCAGTGTGCTATATTTATATGTTACCCACTCCTGCTTATGGCTTCATTTTGAAGCCAGCAGAAACCCTGTAAATAAAAAAAAAATAAAAATATGAGTGGGCACGTCGGCTGGCCGCCTGTCCCAGCCATGACCAACCCGTTGCTTTACTTTATGCAGCTGCTTTTGGTACGAGCGACATCGACGGCCGTTGCATCAAGCAAGCCAGTGGATTTCACCGACTCTGCACCCATCTATCTCGGCGACTGCGCAGAAGAGGCACCGCTGGTTCTCAACTTTTGGATGCTACCGCCTTCATCGACTGACGCCTTTATAAGCAGCCCGGCATCACGGCACTTCTTCAATGGGCACGTCGGCCGGCCGTCTGTCACAGCCATGAACAACCCGTTGCTTTACTTTATGCAGATTAGTAATAAGCATTCCTCTGTCAAAACTACCCAGACGACACGCAACATCCAAGGGACGTCCCAGAAATGTACCAACATCCCACATCCATGTTGGGATGTCCAAAAAGCGTCCAAGGGACATGCATTTAGGGATCATCCCAAATACATCCATTGTTGGCTTTTACAAGGACTTCAAATTAGTGCATTTCAGCAAGTGCCACTATTTTATCATTGCGGTACAACGTCAGATAACCCGGTAATTTAATTTTGCATGGTGGCGTTTGCTTAATGGAGCGCGCGCGTTTGAAGTCAGCGGTGATCGGGGGCGCCGGTTATAATTTTGTTATTTCTTCCAAAGTAGTGAGCTAATATTCTGAAGTGCAGGCTTCTTGTGCTGATTTGTCAAGTTATTTTCCGATCACCACACGGGAACGCCGAAGTCTGCAGAGCCATAGTACCACCGTATTTTGACTTTGCTCATACGCGGTAGCACGGACACAAAACAGGAAATGGCTTAAACGTCTTGGATTTCGTATACAAACGCACCTTCCGAAAAGTCGAAGCGGTAAAATAATTTGTAAATAAGCTTTGCTATAAAAGAGACATGCCGCCGAAAAAATCTATGCAGTGATATTTGTCCAGAGGTAATAAATGTGCAAATAATATTTTTCAAATACGTGCACTTCGCAAGAGCCTTCGCGGCCGACGCCTTAGTCACTGCGAGCGGTTTGTGCAGTCTGTCGCCACACGTGGTCTGATGTACGTGGTAGTCAAATTGTCACCAGCTTGTTTATCGGTGTGTCCAGCTTCTTTGGAATATTCGTCGATCCAGCTTGAGTTCATAACATTCGAGGTAAGTTTAGAGAATTTCAGTTATTGCATTCTTAGCAGCTTTTTCACATTTTGTTTGTTGCCCCTTCTGTAGTGTCTGCTCTCGGAAGCAACGGGTACGGGACATGGATGCTACATGCGTGGCCCACGGTAGGTCGTGTGCTGTGAGTATTGTTACAACGCTAACATTTGCATCGCTTGTATTACTGCCGCACTGCATTTTCCTCACTCTCGTGTCATATTTTTCTTTTACGCAGACTGCCTACTTTGATAATGAAACGCAGAACACAGAAGAAACAATCTCGGACATCCGCGCCCTCGTTCACCTGTGCAGCAGAACTGGTAATAGTCTAGCAATGAAGACCACTGGTGGCGGAAAGTGGAGGACATGTGGGAGAATCTATGCATATGATACTTCCACCTGACTACTGCTGTGCAATAAATAATCGTGGTATTCACCTTATTTTGGACGCTTTTTATTTGGGGGGGGGGGGGGTTTCCAAAGCATTCTCTGGTCAGTGAACGACTGCCGGCGTGTGAGAAATTAATAATTCTCACAAAGAAAGAAAAAAGATAAAAAGATCTCAATAACCTCCCACAACCTCGCCGTTCGGGACATCCCAAAAACCTTTTGCAATGCATCGGCACCCTTGCAACGTTGTCGACGTCGAACAAACAGGAATTTATCATGATGAAGCATACGGAGAACTTGCTTTTAAAACACAAAAGTAGATAGCACCGAAATAGTGACAAGAACTTCCAAAGTCACCATTTTAGCAGCGGCCATGTTTGTTGTTTACCAAGAGCGCTGTTGCGTCAGCGTTAGTCACGTACAGTGGCGGTCAAAATTTTACGGACCACGGGAGCTCCTGGCGGATAGTACAGCGGCGCCTACTGACGGCTGCCTGCGAAGCTCGAGAGCGCGCACTGCGCACGCGCGCCCTTTTTTACCTGTCAGCCAGTTCGTTCGCTCCCTTGAACAGCTCGCGGACCGGAACGCCAGAATAAGCGCAAGGTGTCACTTCTGCTATCGCCGCGGAAACACCGAGCGGTGATGTCGCGACGAAAACACGTAATTTGTACTGGCAATGCTCGCTCCGCCCCGCATTGTTTACGCCTTAGCAGCCTTAGTCCCAGAGGCTCCGCGGCGACGGAAACATGCATACGCCGTCAGCTTTCCGGAAGTGGACCTTTGTGATAAGGTTACTCAACAGCGACGCCTTTTGCGCTCTATTGCGGTAAACCAATGCACACATTAATACTCCTTATACATGTTATGGGCTCGTACACATCCAGATATCGAGCTGCTGTAGAAAAGACGCAGAGAAGTGAACGGAAACAGACGTGGTTTGTTTTCTCGGGAACCGAAAGAAATCCTGGGAGATTAAAGATGCGTCACCAATTTCAAGACTCGCTTACATTTCCAAAGATAACCATCACGTTCTCCACATGGAGTAGCTGAAGACGAAGTGGCATTAAATTGTGAATGTCTCCCTTGTTCAAGCATCTGTGTGGTTTTGCTCGCTTTGTTTAAAAAAGTACTGCGGCTAATTTCAGGAAAGCACAAGTGAACTGAAAATGTTTGACTTGTTTGTTAATTTCCTAGCGAAGTACCGTATTTACTCGATTGTAACGCGACCACGATCGCAACGCGACGGGCGACCTTTCATTGCGTCCGGGAAGAAAAGAATATTGAATTTCTTCATTTGATTGTAACGCGAGGGTTGACTTTAGTTACGAAAATCCGAAAAAAAAAACAACCTCGCGTTACATTCTAGTAAATACGGTATTCATTTTGAAATGAACCCTGCAAATCGGGCACTCGATAGATGCCTGCGTGCTTGCAGTACATCCGCAGTAGCAATTTCGCTCGTGTCATATGTTGTCTAATTCATCGCTTCTTCTCGTCGCGACATCACCGCTCGGTGTTTCCGCGGCGATAGCGGAAGTGACACCTTGCGCTTATTCTGGCGTTCCGGTGCGCAAGCTGTTGAAGGGAGCGAACCAGCTGGCTGGCAGGTAAAAAAGGGCGCGCGTGCGCAGTGCACGCTCTCGAGCTTCCCAGGCAGCCGTCAGTAGGCGCCGCTGTGCTGTCCGCCACGCGCTCCCGTGGTCCGTAAAATTTTGACCGCCACTGTACATACATTCTTATGCATCATCTTATGCGCAGAGTAACTTACTAAACCAACGAAACTGTTAGTTTCTCTCAAAAAAGGCGTAAATTTTATCAAGAGTAAATAGAAGAATTTCAATGCAGGAAAAATTTTAATAAGAACAGCCGCGGCCCCGCAGATTCGTAAACGTGACGCATGCGTCATGGCGGCCGTGGCGGTGTCGAACAGAGTTGTGTCAAAGTGGTGTGCGTGTTTGTGCAGTGAATCAGCAGTATTTAAAAGAAGAATTGGTGCGCAAGTCTTGTTTTTACCTGTATTCTGGTACAGGTTTGCACGTGATCCGTTATTACTTACAACGTTGCTTGAAAAGCTGTTGGCAGTTGTCAACGTGTTGTGCGAGATAAAATACCAGGAAAAAGATCGCTGTTGTGGTAGTGTGTAAGGTAACTGTGATATTTTTCATGTCAGCCCTGACGTGCTATGCGATGTCCCATTGTATGAAACTTGGTTCTGGTACAATCTAGTTTAATAAGTTGCGTGCTTTTGGACTGACTACACGTAAATATCTCTTACAGGTGGTAAAGTGCACGAAATCTGAAAACAGTGCGCCCGAGAAGTGTCTTTGCAACGCCTGCTGCAGACATCGAAAAAAAAAAAGAGAAACAGATGGAGATTGAGAGACACGTGCTTCTGCCCCGTCACTCTTTCAATAAATTTGACTCTCATGAAGGCAGTGATATTGAGTGTTGAACTTGCTGCTGCTGGCTACATGGGTCCCTGCACCTAAACATAAATGTCATTTGACATCGTATGAATATAATGAGTTGAACTCATGAGGACATTCAGTGGATGTCCACTAACATCCAGTCAATCTATATGTGGAGCATGTGTGGACATCATGTGGATGTCCACTAACATCCAGTCAATCTATATGTGGAGCAGGTGTGGACATCATGTGGATGTCCACTAACATCCAGTCAATCTATATGTGCAACAGCTGTGGACATCATGTGGATGTCCATTCTGTTCGAAATGGACATCCTCTAGATATTTATTTAACATTAAAAGAACTTTCGTAGATATCCTATTGACATTAGATATCTTATTGTGGATATCTAATAAATGTCCAGAGGATGTGATATGAATGGCTGGGTTGGCGTGAACGTTTGGGTCCTCCACTTCCGTCATCTCGAGCACGGGTGCATACAGCTACTCTCCGCTGGTTAACGCGGGAGCATGAAAGTGCCCGCTGACTCCTTTAATCGCCCAAAACCCCGGAAAAATATCTGCGTCGTAACCATAGAGCAGCCTCGCACCGTAACGCATAAAACACAGAGGATCACGGGTATGTGTGCGGAGCTTCGCGCGTAGCTTCGAACGGTTTCCACATCTCTCCCACGTCTCGCACCTTCTCAGTGACACGCCGCTCACCACAGGCGGCGCTGAACGCCGCGGCGCCAATGCTGTTTCAGCAGCGCCGCCTGTCGACTGTACGGAGCCTATATGTTAATAATTACAGAATCGTGGCTACACCGAGACATTGGCGATTATGAAGTAACACCACCAGGCTCCAGAATATACCGTAACGATAGAGATTCCCGTGGTGGCGGTGTTGCCATTTTGTATGGAGAATCGCTATGTGTGATGCGATTACCCAATATTAAAGGAATCGAATGTGTTATTGCCAAAGTGCTTTTAGACGAGTTACATATCGTCGTTGGGGGCTTTTACGGTCCGCCCAGTTGTGATGATGAGTTTGTGGAACAATTAAACGAATTTCTGTGTCTGTATAAAACTAACACTTGCAATGTCTTAATCGGTGGTGATTTTAATTTTCCCATGATAAATTGGTCACATGAATTTCCACATGCCCTCTCCGCTGCATCTGTACCTTTCCTTGATGTTCTGCTGTTCTACGGTTTGACGCAGCTTGTAAAAACGCCCACTCGCATTCAAAACGACTCCAGCACGGTTTTAGATCTTTTTCTTGTTAGTAGAGGTATATATCGCCGCAGTCCGGTAGTAGAAATTTACGACGGCATTTCAGACCATAAAATTGTGTCCTTACGCTTTCAACTATATTTCGCTAAAAAGCCCGATAAAAAGACCACCGTTGTACCCGTGTTTTCGCGTGCTAGTGACGTCGACATTATAGACACTTTTGATCATTTCTATTCCCATTTCCTAACGCTTTCCAAAGAAAATGAATGCTCTGTCGATCGGTTGTGGTGCTTTTTCAAGGACCTAGTAATAAAATGTATTCAAAACTTTGTTCCTCACAAACGCAAGGTATTACAATAGTCTAGCCCCTGGATGACGAAAGAAATCGTACGCCTGGGCCGCAAGCTTAAGAAGGAAGAAAGGAGCAAAAAAAAATGACCATCATTGTCTGGATTATTATAATATATCAGAGATGCGTCGTACACTGAAAGACAATTGAACGCAAAAGAAAAATATCAAAGTGAGGTTTTAACAAGCTTTCTCTTGACGTCACCAAACAGGTTTTGGCAGTACCTTTCACCCAAAAAAAGCCCCGTATCAAGCTTATCCGTAACGACGATGTTATAACTGACAAAAGGGAAATAGCAGAAGCAATGAATGATTATTTTTGTTCAGTATACACGTGTGATAACGACGTTGCCCCTGAGCTCGCTACCTATGACGTCATACCTCCTATTGATGACGTCTGTATCACTGAAGAAGGTGTGTTATCACTTCTGCTTAATCTCGATTCGAAAAAGTCACCAGGAATCGACTCTATACCCAACGCCTTTCTTATAAAGTATGCTGAATGGTGTGCCAAATACCTATGCTTGATCTTTAAATCCTCTCTTTCGCGCGCTGAGCTTCCCAGGGATTGGAAGCACGCCAAGATCACGCCGGTAACGAAAACTGACGACCACTCGCTTGTATCCTCGTTTAGGCCTATCTCCTTGCTATGCTCTAGTGTCAAAGTTCTAGAACATATAATATTCAAACATCTGATTACCTTTGTCGAAAGCAATAACCTTATTACCCCCTTCAGCACGGCTTCCGCAAGGGATATTCAACGGTAACCCAGCTTATTGAGACTTTTCATGACCTGGCATCAGCGATCGATGTGAATGGTCAAGTCGACGTTATATTATTGGATTTCGAAAAACCTTTCGATCGTGGGAGTCACCAGAAACTACTACTTAAACTGAAACCACTACTGAAAAATGACAAATTACTTGCGTGGATAGCATCTTATCTTTCAATGAGAAGCCAGTGTGTTACCATTGATGGCGTAAGCTCGACTTCCGCCCCCGTGAAGTCAGGTGTGCCTCAAGGATCAATTTTGGGACCATTGTTCTTCCTGTTATTTATAAATGATATTGTACTAGACTTACCCGTAAAAATAAAGCTTTTCGCGGTCGATTGCATATATCAAGAAATTCATAGTTATTGTAAAGGATTAAGAGGACGTTCGTCACGAATGCTTGTGTATGGTCAGACGAGAAAGGTACTGCGAGGACACGGGAGCGTAAGAGGGAAAAAATAATACATATTTATATGACAGGACGATGGGGATGGGTACGTCATGCACACTGGTGTAGTAAATGAGAAATGTTAAGGAACAGAAATAGGATTATGGTCCACGACGTGCGGAGTTCAAGAAAACAAATAACGACGCCTCACTAGTTCGGTCACGACGCACTCGTTGCCTCGTCGGTGGGCGTGTTGACACAGCAGCGTCGCGATGACTCGTCACCGTAGGCAAGTCGGCGTCGCGTCGACTGTCGGCGGAGGCGACGACTCCGCACGGTGGCGTCGCAGCGTCAGATACAGCGGGCGCCGGCCCACGGCTGCTCTACCGTGGCCAGCCGCATTTGTGGTTCACCTCGCGCTGGAGGCGTCCCGGCACTGGTCCTCCAATTAGGCCTCTCCTGGATGAGGCCGCAAGCCGCTCCAGGAGTCCAGATGAGCAGGCAATGCGTATGCCTGCTCCACGCGACGCCCCTGCAGGCACTCTCGCGCGTCGGCACTAACAGGCAGGCGCGTCGTCTTCAGGCCCGCCCAGGAACAGCCGCAGGAGCTCGGAACAACGCGGTCGTCTGCCGTGTTCTTTTCTTTCTTCTCCTTGTCCGTGTTCTACTGGACCACGAGCTCTCTCTGCACGCACCGCGCGAGCCTCTTCTTTTCTTGTGTGCCGCCGCCGAACACGCCACCTGCCCCTGGCTTTGGCTTCGTAGCGGTGCCGGCATGAATGTCTTTCAAATTTACACAAAAATGTTCCGACACACAAAAAGTTCCTAATAAATCCGGTCCATTCACTACAGTTATAGTGATCAAGAATCTTTAAACACTGCATCAGCAACGCTTCAAGCGTGGTGTAAAAAATGGCAGATGACAAATAATGACAATAAAACAGTGGCAATGAAAGTTACGCGTAAGAAACAGCCGCTTTTGTTTACCTATCGCATCGCTGGTCATGATTTATCGGAGGTCACTAAACACAAGTACTTAGGACTAATACTCACATCAGACTTAAAATGGAATGAACATGTTGAATATATTGAAAGAAGGGCAATGGAAAAGCTCGGTTACTTGCGAAGGACACTCGCAAATGCTACACCGCACATCAAACTTCTGGAATACAAAACTTTTATTAGACCAATATTAAAATACGCAGCTGCTGTGCGGGATCCCTTTACTATTATAATAGAGAATACCAACGCAGTCGTAGACGCAGCGGATGCGGCTCACACAAGGCGAGACAGCGTAGGCCTTCCAGCCAAGGCAGTAGCAACGTCGAGCACGCAAGTGCTCGTGCTCGACGTTGCTACTGCCTTGGCTGGAAGGCCTACGCTGTCTCGCCTTGTGTGAGCCGCATCCGCTGCGTCCGCTGCCAAGGCATCCGCATCCGCTGCCAAGGCAGTAGCAACGTCGAGCACGAGCACTTGCGATGCGCTGGCGATACGGCTGCAGGGCTGTGCACGGTGTGCTTCTTCTTCATTACATCTGCCCCCCTCGCTGAAGACGGAGTCACTCAGGTGACCTAAGGCGTCGTGAGGACGGAGGGCTCATGGTACTGCTTGAGGCGATCAACGTGAACAGTTTCGCGGCCGCGGCGACGTAGGTCCATAGCAGGTGTCACAGGTTCGATGACGTAGTTCACCGGCGAAGTGCGCTGTAGGACCCGGTAGGGTCCATGATGTCTCGAGACAAATTTTGACGACATCCCAGGTGTAGAAGCAGGAGGTACCCACAACCATACGAGATCGCCATGAGAAAACTGCTGTTGTGGGTGCCCATCGTCATGACGAGATTTCTGCAGTACTTGATCTTCTGTTGTAAGTGAGCGGGCCAGTTGACGACACTCTTCAGCGTACCGAGCGGCTTCGGACGCCGGTGTGCCCTCCGATGAGTCAGGGCGGTAAGGAAGAATGGTGTCGATTGGGGTCGAGGGTTCTCGGCCATAAAGAAGAAAGAAAGGAGAGAAGCCCGTTGTCGCCTGAGATGCCGTATTGTAGGCGTAGGTGACAAAGGGAAGAACGATGTCCCATGTGGTGTGGTTGGAACCGACGTACATCGACAGCATGTCACCAAGAGTACGGTTAAAACGCTCTGTCAAGCCGTTCGTTTGCGGGTGATATGCAGTCCTACAACGGTGAACAACACGGCATGCGGCGAGAAGCTCTTGAATAACATCAGCGAGAAAGGCGCGACCTCGGTCGCTGAGGAGCTCGGGGGGGGGGGGGGGGGGGGGGGGCGCCGTGGCGTAGCACGAAGCGTTGCAGCAGAAAGGAGGCAACTTCACGAGCCGTCGCGGCTGGTAGAGCAGCAGTTTCTGCGTACCGCGTTAGGTGGTCGATAGCCACAATGATCCAGCGATTTCCAGCAGCTGTGTATGGCAGGGGCCCATAGAGGTCTATTCCAACCCGATCAAAAGGTCGCGATGGGCACGGCAAAGGCTGCAGTGGTGCGGGAGAGCGGGAGTGATCAGGCTTGCGGCGTTGACATATTGAGTGCATGAACGAATATACCTTTGTACAAAAGTGTACATTCCACGCCAGTAAAACCTTTGGCGCAGTCTGGCGTAGGTCTTGAACAGGCCAGCGTGTGCACACTGAGGATCGGCGTGGAAAGCGGAGCATATATCAAGCCGGAGGTGCTTTGGGTATGACTAGTAGCCATTTGCGGCCGTCGGATTGATAGTTGCGGCGATAAAGGATTTTGTCGCGGACGGCGAAGTGACAGGCCTGTCGGCGTAGGGTTCGGGATGGCGGGCGTGCAGGTGAGTCGGAGAGATAATCTATTAAAGAGGAAATCCAAGAATCTTTTCGCTGCTCTAGAGCCATGTCGATGGAGGCGACGAGTGAAAGCGAGTTGTCAAGAGCGGGGACGCTGGCGTTTTCGGTATCGACAGGCGAACGCGAAAGAGCGTCGGCATCGGTATGCTTCTTGCCCGAGCGGTAAATAACGCGGATGTCGTACTCTTGGAGTCGCAAAGCCCACCGGGCTAGGCGGCAGGAGGGATCTTTGAGCGACGACAACCAGCAAAGGGCATGGTGATCGGTGACGACATCGAAGGGCCGGCCGTACAGATATGGCCGAAATTTTGTGATTGCCCAGACGATGGCTAAACATTCCTTTTCGGTGACTGAATAATTCACTTCGGATTTTGTGAGTGTACGGCTCGCGTAAGCAACAACGTATTCTTGGTAGCCGGCCTTTCGTTGGGCGAGCACAGCGCCAAGACCGACACCGCTAGCATCCGTGTGTATTTCCGTGGGGGCAGTTGGGTCGAAGTGGCGCAGTATCGGTGGCGTTGTGAGCAGGTGACGCAGTGTCTCAAAGGCATTATCACAGGCCGGGGACCACGAGGAAAGATTGTGGACTCCACGAAGAAGCTCGGTAAGCGGGGCCATAATCATAGCAAAATTTCGAATGAAGCGGCGGAAATATGAACAGAGGCCTATAAAACTGCGCAAGTCCTTTAGAGAAGCAGGCCTGGGGAATTCTGTAACAGCACGTAGTTTAGCGTCATCAGGAAGAACGCCGTCCTTCGAGACGACATGTCCTAAAATGGTTAGCTTACGAGCCCCGAAGTGGCATTTTTTCAAGTTTAGTTGAAGGCCGGCCTCGGTTATACAGCGTAAAACCTGCTCCAAACGACGAAGGTGAGTAGGGAAATCGGGCGCAAATACGACTATATCATCCAGATAACACAAGCACATGTTCCATTTGAGGCCCCTTAGTATGGCGTCCATCATACGCTCAAATGTGGCGGGCGCGTTGCAGAGACCGAATGGCATGACGTTAAATTCGTATAGGCCGTCTGGTGTTATGAAAGCAGTTTTAGGCTTGTCGTCTGCAGCCATAGGCACCTGCCAGTAACCGGAGCGTAGGTCAAGGGAGGAAAAGAACTCTGCCCCTTGTAGACAGTCTAGCGCGTCGTCGATACGTGGCAAGGGGTAGACGTCTTTTCGGGTTATTTTGTTTAGGCGACGGTAATCCACGCAAAAGCGTATCGAGCCATCCTTCTTTTTCACTAAAACAACCGGTGATGCCCAGGGACTGTTGGACGGAGCAACGACGCCACGCTTTAGCATCTCGCCTACTTGCTCGTCAATGACGCGGCGTTCTGTCGACGATACGCGGTATGGTCGCTGTCGGAGCGGCGAGTGATCGCCGGTGTCTATTCGATGACATACAGTCGATGTTCGACCTAGAGAAGTGCTGTGGCTGTCAAAGGCACGCCGAAATTTCTCGAGGATACAGAGGACCTCGCGGCGTTGTTGCGGGTTTAAGGTGGCGTCGATGGCATTTCTAAACACGTCATCAGGTGATGAGGCCGTTACGGGACTGCAAGAGATGGCGCTGGCCTCCGTCGATTCCTCAGGAAGTACGAACGCTGTAAGGGGTTCGTAAGGCTCCACGGTGCCGAGACATTCACCACGAAACAAAGTAAGCGTAAAGGGAAACTGATTGTGTAGGGGGACGTAAGTCGAACGAGCGCGAAGGGCAAGCAGTGCGGTTGGGAGCGGTGAGAGATGACGATGAACGAAAGCATTTGACGGTGGGAACAGTACGGTAGCGTCGGAGGCAACGGAACATGACACAGGGGCCAGGAGACATGCATGCGGCGGTATCTGAATGTCCTCAGTGAGGGTCAACTTGGCGCTGGTACTGGAAACGTCTCGAGATATGGTATCGGGAAGCGAAGAGAAGGCGACTGCGGCACGGCTGCAATCAATGACAGCTTGGTGGCGGGAGAGAAAATCCCACCCTAAAATAACATCGTGGGAACACTGGGGAAGAACGACGAATTCGACTGTGTAACGATTTCCTTGAATTTCAACTCTGGCGGTACACGCAGCCACCGGCTGGACGTGCTGTGCTGTGGCAGTGCGAAGAACGGGACCGAAGAATGGCGTCGTAACTTTTCGTATTGAGCGGCATAATCGTTCAGCAATGACAGATATGGCGGCACCTGTGTCAATAAGCGCAAATACTGAGACACCTTCGACAGCAACATCAATAACATATGGCGGCGAAAAAAGAGGGCTTGATCTTGTCGACGATGACGCAGTTCTTGCCTCGGGAACTGCGCCACTTAGTTTTCCGTCTCAGAGGTAGAGGGACGTCGACGCATCGGGGAGAGCGAGCGACGGCGGGGAGAAGGGGAACGGCGGCCAGGAGAGGGTCGAAAGCTTGGGCGCGATGAGTTGAATTCCTGGTCTGGAGGGGACGACAATGGACAGTCGTATACAGGCGGGCGAGGATTGATACGTGGGTGAAGTGGTCGGCGGTTGCAAAAGCGTGCGACGTGTCCCGGTATACCACAGGAATAGCAGATAGGTCGATTGTCCGCTGTGCGCCAGGGATTAGCGACCCTATAGACGGGAGGTCGCGGCGGTGCGGTAGTGTAAACTGGGCTAGGTACTGTAGGCGAAGCCCGGAACGTCGGTGGTCGTGGTCGCGTGGCGGCTTCGGCGTAGGTCAATGGTGCAGCGACGTGAGGCGCCCGCTGTTGTGGAACGACGTCGAGCACTTGTTCGCGTACGAGGTTTTGTAGGGTCGGACTAAGCGAAGAAGTGGATTCAGGGTGAGTGGGGATGAGGGAGAGTTGTCGTGCAACTTCTTCCCGCACGAAAGCCTTGATCTGCGAGAGAAGGGTTGGATCTGGTAGCGCCGTAGTTTGGCCGGACAGCGATTCTGGCTGGTGAAGGGGCCGACGTGTAACGAGGCGCTGCCGCCGAAGTTCGTCGTAGCTCTGGCAGAGGTTAATGACCTGGGCTACAGTAGAAGGGCTCTTCGAAATGAGCATCTGAAATGCATCCTCGTCAATGCCCTTCAATATATGTTTTATTTTATCTGCCTCCGTCATTGCAACATCGACGCGCTTACACAGGTCAATGACATCTTCCAGGTAGCTAGTGAAATTTTCACCTGGTTGTTGGGCTCTCGACTGCAGGCGTTGTTCCACGCGAAGTCTTCGAACAGCGGGACGTCCGAAGACCTCGCTGATTTTCGCTTTGAACGTTGGCCAGCTTGGGATGTCGGTTTCGTGGTTGTGAAACCACAAGTGAGCGATGCCGGTGAGGTAGAACGACACGGTTGCCAATTTCGTGACGTCGTCCCATTTATTGTGGCCACTGACACGTTCATACGATGTCAGCCAGTCATCAACGTCGTGATCGTCGGCGCCGCTGAATATGGGAGGATCGCGCTGACGGAGCGTGCCAGGGCAGACGTTCTGGGGAGCAGCTGGTGGAGAGCTCGTGCTGCTTTCGGTGGTCATGATGGCCGGTAAGGTTCGGTTGCGCAATTCCAGGGTTACGGGAGACCCAGCAAACCTCCACCAATTATAATAGAGAATACCAACGCAGTCGTAGACGCAGCGGATGCGGCTCACACAAGGCGAGACAGCGTAGGCCTTCCAGCCAAGGCAGTAGCAACGTCGAGCACGAGCACTTGCGATGCGCTGGCGATACGGCTGCAGGGCTGTGCACGGTGTGCTTCTTCTTCATTACACTATGTTCAACATTAAAGAAATAGAAATGATCCAAAGAAAATCTGTGTGTTTTGTGTTTAAGTGTTACAGTTGGCGCACATCACCTTCACTTCTTTTATTTAAAGCGGAGCTCTGAAAACTACAAGAAAGAAGAAGAACGGAGAGGCTGAAGCTTTTTTACCTCACATTACAGGGTAAAACTGGAAATAGCAAAACAGTGTACATTAAACAGACAAGTGAATGTGCTGTGCGCTCATGTCATTCGAAGAAAGTTGTAGATTACGTAAACCGCACAGATACGTTCAAGTATTCTTTCTTTCCCAGAACTACCTGTGAATGGAATAGCCTAACAGCCGATATTGTGGAATGTACAACAGTTGATTTATTCCTAAATGCACTGAATAACCATTAACAAATTGTACTATTACTTATTGTATAACCATGCATTTGCCAGAGATACGTATTGCTTTCCTTTGTATTCAGTACGTTGCAGTGGCTGAAATTATGCTATTGTTTTGTTTTTCCTAAATTGTTATAAAATGTTCTAATGTATGCTGTTTGCACTGTGTATCGTGTTTCCCATATGGCCTTTTGCAATTCTTACTGATGTCACTATGTCTGTGTGCATCTATTATGTTACTCTTGCAGCGAAGAGTTCTGTATGCCGATTCCTGCTTAAGACCTGGTAAGCAGGTTAGCAGTATGTCATAAATAAATAAATAAATAAATAAATAAATAAATAAATAAATAAATAAATAAATAAATAAATAAAATCCCAAGTTTTACAGCACGAACAGCACACGGACAACATGACACACACAGCGCTGTGTGTCATATGTTGTGTGTCGTATGTTGTCCGTGTGCCGTTGGCGCTGTAATACTTGGACCTAGTAAGGGAGCATATGTGTGATGGACTAGACAGGCACAAATACGATGAAAGGAGAAGTCAAGGAATGAAACAATGTTGGCAAAGTTCACACATTTCTCAATGGAGCAACATACGAAACCAAATTCCGCTGACAACTTCGGTTCAGAATTAAAAAAATTTTTCTGCTACAAATGTTATGGATGTCATCTACCTGCTGTGGCCCTGGAAATGGCAGTGGCCGTTGAAGCGGTGCGCTCATCGAATAGTTAAAATAGCACTGGGCTGCACTAAACCAAATGTAGCACTGAAAGTACGTCACAGGTTCGAAGTAATGCTCCGATGAAAGTGGGAGGCGGCAAACTCCAACACAACCTTGGACACGCTTTTTGGTACACGTGCACATCGACGCGTCCTGATTGATTTAGAGAAGCCAGCGCATCCTGATTTAGGGATAACTTGCGGCCAAAGGGAAGCTATTTCTAATAATGCACCTTTAACTACCACAAAACGAATTTGCAGAAGCACAAGGATGAACATGCACGATCGTACCACTTGAATAAAGCCAACCTTGTTCCAAACATTTCGCTTCTATTTATCCCCTAGCTCGACATTTACAGGTCTTAAAGGATATTTGTTTTATAATTGACGAAAGACATCTTGGTCGGCTGTCTCCTACAAACAGCAACAGAGAAGGACCGCGCTGTCACAGTGGTGAATCCGCATCATGACTGCCTTACCTTTACTTATAATTATTACATAACAGCCAAGTGGTTTCGTCCACGCGTATTTCCGGAAGGGACACATTGCATCGCATCACGCGCGTCGCACGCACGAGAAGTACTACCTCAATACAGATAATCAAAGCTATCTGTAAGATACTATCGGGGTAGTGTTCAGCCCTGAGTGCACATAGCTAGCTCGCTCATGAACTGAGCTACAGGCGACGAGACGCAACGTCTTAGTACTTCGAACGTTGCGGGCGTCTCCGACCAGCAGCTACGTAGAAGGCTCGCGCTAAGAATTTATGTACTCTTTAAATACCTTGGATGAGGCGCATTGAGGAAGTGGGGCAATAAATATAATGTAAGTATAATGAAAAGTATAAGCAAACTAAGCAACGTAAATATTCCACAACAGCTACACGCCGAGTTCGCATAATGAATTTTGAAAAATGTGTCTCAAAACAACCAAACCGACACTTGCACACCTCAGCCGCTGACCATGGGCCGTGCTCGCACAAAACGCGCACCGTGCGCCGGCAACATACACAAAACTTCGACGTCAACGGCCTCGTACGTTATACGACGGACGACCCGCACAGAAGTTGGCTCCCCCAGGGAACAATAGGGATGGAAACCACCTAGCGATACTTTCTAGGTAGTACCCAGACGTAGGGAGACGACCAAGACGAAAACAGTGATGTTCCGTCCTGCGCCGAAGAATTCCCTTTCCCGGGGCATGAAAATTCCCGATTTCGGGCACCTTTCCCAGCATGCATCGCTAAAAATCCCCGTAGATTTCCCTGCACAAATTCATGTGCATATACGCCTGTTTGACGTGTTACGAGCTTTTGCTATTGTTCTGTTTTTACATCCGTGCTCCTGCACAACTCAAAGCATTGCCTCCGAGATCGGTTTTTAATACTACGAGGGAGCCTTGAGGCTGACATCGAGGTGTATGCAATGTGGAAGAAATGCTGTACATACTCGTTTGTGTACACACAGCCGCTGTGTCAAAGGAGAAAGTTTATTATTATTATTATTATTATTATTATTATTATTATTATTATTATTATTATTATTATTGAGAGCTCTTGGTTCGTCGCACACATAGTTGCCAATTTTTGGCGATAAAATAAAGGCTTCCACTGGGTGTGCTGCGATGGCGACTTGCGATCTCGGAGCTCATATGCTGTAAATACATAGCACATATGTGGATTTCGAGCCTAACGCCCGGAGTGAAAAAGATGCTCCGTGTAAGTATGAGGAACAAAATTAATCAATCTTCAAAGCTATGATTTTGTGCGCTACGTGCGCCAGCAACGATTGGAGAAACCGAAAGTGCCTCGTAACTGCCGTATTTCGAACATTATAGGGATATTTCTCCACCCCCGAAATTCGCTGCAATATTGCGAAGATTCCCTTTCTCCCTTTCGTCGAGAATGACGGTCAAAAATTCCCTGAAAAAGGGAAAATTCCCTGCGCGGGACATCACTGGACGAAAACATCGCCAAAGCCCCTGATCGCACCCTCGCAGCTCACGCATGCGCACAAGACATCGAGTGTTCCGAAAACGACCGTCTCGTGTTGGAATAGGCTGTCCTCTATTTCCACCCGGTGGCAGCAGAGTCGACCTTTCCGAAGGCAGAGCTGCGCGTTCAGCCACCTCCTCTATCTTACACCATGCCCAAGCTCGCGGCACCACGGCCGCTGGATAAAAACGCACGTGTGCGTTGCTAATCGAGCGGCCGTGGCGGCACACAGGAAGGGTGGCGCTAGCTTTGTGCTAACAACTTAGCTAACAAGTCTTACCCAAAATTTCAAGAAAAAGCCACAATCCTCAACCAAGTCAAGCTAAGTTGAGTGAAAATAGTGGTTACGACCCGGTCAGAATAGGGTGCCCTCTATTGCGACCCGGTCGGAATAGTCACTTCCTCCACCCGGTGGCAGCAGAGTCGGCTGTACGTATAGTGTACGTGTAGTGTAGTTTATAGAATATGTCCTAGTGGCGCGAGCAAGGAGGAGCGACAATGGGCCGGCTGAAGCAAACTCTAGGAGCCGTCGCCGGTGGCGCTGCTGCGCCTCGTACCTATAATAGGTACGAGGTGGTGAGAGGGATTTGGAAAGGGGTGATGGTTCCTGGCCTGACATTTGGCAATGCAGTCTTGTGTATGAGACCGGAGGTCCAAGCGAGGCTAGAAATTAATCAACGGGGTGTAGGCAGGCTTGCACTGGGAGCACATGGCAATACACCAAATGAGGGGGTAAAGGGTGACATGGGATGGACATCATTCGAAGGCAGGGAAGCCAGCAGCAAGATAGAATTTGAGGAAAGATTGAGAGAAATGGGGGATGAGCGTTGGGCTAGGAAAGTTTTCAGCTACTTGTACATGCGGAATGTCGATACAAAATGGAGGAAGCGAACGAGAAAATTGTCAGGCAAATATTTGGACAACAGCAGGATACCAAGCAAAAAGGAGTCATCGGTGAAGAAAAAGGTTAAAGAAACGGAGAGGGACATGTGGAAATTAGGGATGCTTACAAAACCAGCACTGGAAGCCTACAGAACATTCAAGCAGGACATTGCCAAAGAAACGATTTATGATAATTCTCGGGGTAGCTCGCTGCTGTTTGAAGCCAGAACGGGAGTACTGAGGACTAAGGTGTACCGAGCAAGGTACGAGGGGATCGACACGTTGTGTAGTGCGTGTGGAGAGGAGGAGGAAACGACCGAGCACTTGATACTTTTCTGTAAAGGACTCCACCCTGTAGTCCTAGGCAATGAGGCAGAATTTTTTAAAGCACTGGGATTCAGGGATATAGTGAAGGCAGAATAGACTTTAAGAGGGTAGAAAGGACCAAGAGGAGGTTGTCGGATTGGTGGCTAAAATCAAGACAGGAGTGACAGTTAGACATATATAACACGAGACATTACAGCTAGGTGGCCTGAGCCGCCGCCCGATATAAAGGGTACAGCTTGATACATCCATCCATCCATCCTAGCTGCCAGTGCCAGCGGTCGGGCGGTCAGGCCGGTTCTGACACGCTTCGCGGCTGTTTGCTTCGTGTGCAACCCCAGCGGACCAACGTTCAAAGTGGTAGTTCTTCTAAAAAAATGGTGGATTACTTTTGAAAACGTGAAAACGTTTTGACGTACGATTCCAAAAAAGGAAAAAAAAAACAACGGACTCACGTTGCTTCGCTCTCAGTCATCTGGCTGCAATTCTCACCCAACACCCCAGCAATTTGTTGTTTCTTTGAATTGCCTTTCTTTCAGCGAATTGGCCCATTCTGTTTCTAAAGGAAATTGTGAACCAAATCTCCTGAGTGCCTTGTTGGACGCAGGTAGTAGCCAGCAAGCCTCTCCAATTGGAAGGCAGGAGCTAATTAAGAAATTCTTGGATGATGGGAACATTGACGCAGCAGAAGCAGTTCTCATGAAAACAATACCAGACAATTTTTCTTGCACTGTAGCATCTAGTGACAGTCGCCTCATTTTTTATATCGCTGGTTATGTGGCGGGGAAATGTATTTTGAAGGGAGGCTGTGAGGCCTGTCTGAATTATTTCTAATAACAAAAGAAGCAGCAGGAAATTTAAGGCTCGCAGAGTTTACACTGATAAAAAGCAATTAATGGTAGCTTGTCGTATCCTGCTTCCCTACCAGTTTATGCTCAACTTGAAGAATGATTTTATAACTTGTTTTAATGTTCTTGAGTTTCATGCAGACAGTATATTAGATGTCCTGGATGTTGTCAAAGCAAGGCGGCAGCATAAACTTGGCAGTCCTGAACACTGCGAATCCATGCATGCAGAACTAACAGCGTTCTACATCACAACCAGGCTGCATTTTTTTTTACAAAGAGCATGAATAAGAGCAGTGAAAGAAGGTGCCAGGCATCAAAGTGCATTAAGCTATAACTCGGTGCACTTAAATTTCGATGCTACAGGATTTTGTGTTTTTTGACCATGGCGGCTGCTTGTACTATATGACTATGTTCATTCTATAAAAAAAGGTGTGTTTTAATGTTTCTGTACCATTTTCTCTGGTAATAAAAAAAAGGAAACATCAATATGGATCATTTATTCGAGGATCACATCATACGGCGTGAGTTGAAGATGCCGCGGATTCTGATTAGGCGCTGAATGTCGGCAGAGAACGAGTGTGTATGCACACAATTGCTTTGCTGAAAAAAATAACGTAACGACGCGGCAAAAACCTGTAACGACGCGGCAAATTCCAAGCGTGTAGTTCATTCGAGCAGTCTGACAATCGAAAAAAAAATTTAAAGCGCATCATAACCACTACTGCATTGCCCAATATACTTCTCTCATGTATGCTATCGCGGCCGCAATATCGATTTGCAAAAGCACCACTGTAATCGGCCTTCCGCTCACGGCTACGTGAATTAAGCTCTTATATATTTATTTCACTTGAGTGAATGAAATTCGTATGACGTATCTGTAACTTCCTCCCCTCAATAATACACGGCGACCACGATTAATTCCGCAAATCATGCAATGCTAATGTAGTGCGCGCTTTGCGGTAAGTGTGATCGCTCTGTGTCCACACTTTGTTTATGCCAAGAAACTTGGTGTCGAGCATTACACTTGACAAACTTGTGACAATGCTATTTCTCTCAAATGAAACAAGCCGCGCTAACGCTAAATAATTACACATATGCTTAGTCGTGGCGAAAATGTTTGGCGCATAACCGATGCGCCAAACAGCCGGCATTACAGGTTCGCCCCTTTCCTTACTACAGACATAAGCAGGAAACCGATAAAAACCTATCGCACATATCTTGTGCGTTGCTGAGCAACCAACCCACGGCGCAGGTCATCGGTGAACCCTTTTTTCTTCATTTCACGGCGGTGAGAAGCGCCCGCACCAGCGAAAACGCAGCGGCTGCTACGGTAGGCGCGCCGGCGGATGCCTACCACGCGAAACCAATGGATGGATGGATGGATGCTATGAGCGTCCCCTTTGTAACGGGGCGGTGACTTGTGCGCCACCAGGCTCGTAGAACTTTTTTTTCCTCTCTTTAAATTTTCCTCATGCCTTTTAAATTTACTTCAATCAAATCGATCATACTATAGCAAAAACGGAAATTCATAGCCCAGTTCCCTGTCCCTTATGGCAGAAAGTCCATATTTTTTATAATTATTTTTGTCCGTTCTCTCCAGTTTTCTGCCACCAGTATTCTAACCGTCTCTTACTTATTTCAATCGCGGCTATGTTCAGCTTCCCGTTGTACGCCCTAAAACCCAAGGCTTCATGTAGGGTGGTGCCCAAACGTACACCCTATCCCATGGAGGAAAGAAATCCATGCCCTATCCGCATTCAATCCAAGGAGGTTATAGGCGATGCGCAAAGCGCCGACGACGCCATCTGCCGCCACGGCTCGGAAGCGTTGGTGGGTCCGAGCGAGCAGTGTTCCCGCGAGCGTGTACGCGAGTGCGCGGATGGATGTGTTTTCATCGTCATTTTACGACTCTCTCGGGCTTCAGGGATGCCGAAAAATAACTGCTGCGTTGTCGGCTGCTCAAACACACACATGAAATCGCCACGAACGCACTTATACAGATTTCCGGTGCTATTTCATGAGCGAGAGCGACGGCGGCGGTGGATTGCGGCTGTACGACGCAGAAGGCAAGCAATCGTGCTTTGTTTACAGGAGTGTAAAGTCCGAGGACTTCGATGAAGAAGAAACCAGGCTTCGAAGTGTGGCGGAAGGCAATACGCCTGAAGATCGCCGAGCAGCGAGACCCTACGATGCCGTTTTTTTTCTAAAGAGAAAACCCAGAACATCACGTGCCAGGCGCTCGCGATCCTACTTCGTCTTCTTTCGCGCCCGCTATTTCTCTTTTCTTGTTAACAGCAGTGTTAGAACGATTATCGTGTTTTATTTCTCCATTTACGTCGCTACGTCCTCAGCGAACGCTACTACGTTTACACTTGGTCGCCTCGCCTTCATTGTATAGACGCTACAATGCACATGAGGTTGTTAGTGCTGATAAGACGCGATGCCTAGGCTCTCTTGAAAAACGAATGGCGCGAAGCGCAATGTCAGAGAATGTGGGGCAGGTCACGGCTCCTTTACAAAAGCGCCGTGGAATCACACGTGTGCTGCACGAAATCGGCTGCATTCTACCTATTGATGGCACTGGAATACGATCACCGGTGCAGAATGTTCGCTGTGCGCTCGCCTCAAGTTGCATATTGGCTGTAAAACATGGCACCTGTGCACATTTAAGACTTTGACGATCGCGTAACGCCATTTTGCAACACTTGGTAATAGCTTGCAAAAAACCTAGCAAATACGTAGCCATGCTGCTACGACAAGCTAGAGGACCACCAGCTCCGCAGTGACTCAGTCTCGCGCCACTAGCGCAAGCTTCCGAGATATATATTCACAAGTTTATCGTGCTGGTTTCAGTTTTACCAACGCTGACCCTTCGCGTGGCCTCACCCGTGAAATCCATGCGCCGGTGCGACAGCGATCCCTCAAGATCTACTATATAAACACATGGCACGTAAACAAAGCTACTGTGTCGAGAAAAAAACGTTGGTTCACGCGTCAACGCATGCAGGCATTCGTGATCGGGACGTTATAAAGAAAACGGTGCGATGAGCTCCACTTCGTAGGGAAGCTTGTTGACGCTTGTCTGTGGCAAACACTTTGCGCGTATGGTGACATTGCCGTCCCACACAGCTGTGACATCGGACACATGTCCACTATCATAATTTGCAGCTCCTCTGCACACACTATCGCCGCAAAAGTAATTATCTGGGACGCGCACAGGCGGAAAATCGCACGCGCGCACTTCCGCGATGCTTGCAGTGAAATGAGGCGTCTGCTACGCGACCCACCACCGGTTCCAACGGCCGCCGCTACGCGGCTTTCAGTGGCGCCCCTATAGGCGCTGCGCATGGCGTATACTAGAGTGTACTAGAAAGGGGCCGACTCTGCTGCCACCGGGTCGCAATAGAGGAATGCCTATTCCGACCGGGTCGTAATAGAAAAACACTATTTTCACCCAACTTGGCTTGGCTTGGTTGCGGATTGCGGCTTTTTCTAGAAATTTTAGAAAGGCGAGCCAGGCAACCTACGACGCTTTTGCTTGTGTTTTTTCGAATGAAGACGTCGTCGACTTCGTTTTGCGTGGTTTTGCATGTGTACACTGCCATGTACATACTGCCTCTGTGTGATCGCCTCTACAAGTGGTGGTTGCGTTGTGGCCGCTCACTGCGCTCGTCTGCAGCTTTGCCCATGTTGGTTGAGTAAGGAATCGCTGAACGGTGTTTGAAGCCGCTACTGGAGCTACTGAACGTCGCCTGGAGTTGCGCGCTCACTACGTTCTCATCAACGTGTTTCGGCGTTCTTTGTGACCCTGATCTTTGATTGATATTGGTGTGGTGTGTGCGGTGGTGGTTTTGTGAATCCGCTCGCGTTTTACTGTGCGCGTTTCAAGGAAAGTGTTTTCCGCTTTTGCACGAGGGTTCGACAACCCGCTTCTGGATTATATTGCACGTATTCGTTGAAGGGTCGTTGTCAGCGAGGCCACTGTCCGTGCTCGATGCAGGCGTCACACGATGTAATTGCGATCGCGATCGAGCCCGTGGGCCCGCGTTTCATGATCGTGAAGGGCCTATTCGAGCAAATTGCAGAATAGAGGCAATCGCGACTGATAAGTTAGATCGAAAGTGCCCGTGTCTCACTGTGCATTCAAACCTAACAAAGCTGCAAGATCGAAAGTTCTACATGAAAGGTTGTTTTACTTCATCCCTGACACGTAGTACGTAGGCGTGCGGCTTGCACTCTACATGTTCTCCTGCCCACGCGTGGCATTTTACAGCGCAGTGGCTAATATTGGTAGCTTTGGTATCCTCGGGTGTCCGTAACCGCTATAGGTATAGACCTATTCCATGTTGGTAAACAGTGGTAGGCACCGGCGATATAACCAGGGCTTGTGTCGACGTCGCGGCGCGGAGGCCCCGCCCACCGCTTGCCGCGGCCCCGCACGGTCGCGCCACCGCCGCCGGCGAAGCGCGTGCGAAAGCTGCCTCCGAGCACGGGGCGTCGGAGCGCCGACGGGTGTTTACAACAGTTTTCGAGGGGCAGCCGCGTGAGATGAAGTCGCATTAGCTCTGTAGGAAGCATTCGATGAATGTAGAAAAGAATGTGCTGACGACCAGCTATGACAAGATGTGAGAAATTGATTGAAAGGATAAGCATCTTGCAACATGATGCGAACGATCGCGAGCTATCATGTCGGCATCGCTTCATGCGTATGCTTTAATTCGGTAACTAGCGCAAGGATGAACCACTTGCAACAGTGAGACTTGTTTATATACGACTTGAAGATGCCTCAGCTAAAATACTGTTTCGGACTAAAGCCTCTAATCCCTACACGAAATCCTTGCGCAAAAACAAATGTAACTCAAGCATGCGATCTTGGTGACTCTAGAACCTATGTAAATACGGCTGTGATAACGCACACACACAAAAAATGCAATGACGCGCCAAGGACAAGGCTCTCAAATAACTGACAGCAAGGCGCATAACCGCGGCTTGCGGCTCTGCCCATACGCTGAATTCCGATCGTGACGGCGTGAAGTCCTGTGACGACGCGGCACATTTCAAGCGTGTAGTTCATTCGAGCAGTCTGACAATCGAAAAAAAAAATTAAAGCGCATCGTAACCACTACAGCATTGCCAAAGACACTTCTCGTGTGTATGCTATCGCAGCCACAAGCAATTTGCAAAAGCGTCGCTGTAATCGGCCTTTCGCTCACGGCTACGTGAATTAAGCTCTTATATATTTGTTTCATTTGAGTGATTGAAATTCGTATGACGTATGTATAGCTTCCTCACTTCAATAATACACGGCGACCGCGATTACTTCTACACATCGAGCTAAGCTAACGTCGTGCGCGCTTTGCGGTAAGCGTCATCGCTCTGTGTCCGCACTTTGTTTATGCCAAGAAATTTGGTGTCGAGCATTACACTTGCCAAACTTGTGACAATGCTATTTCTCTCAAATGAAACAAGCCGCACTAATGCCAAATAATTACCCATACGCTTAACCGTGACGAAAATGTTTGGCGCATAACCGATGCGCCAAACAACCGGCATTACAGGTTCGTCCCTTTCCTTAAGACAGACATAAGCAGGAAACCGATAAAAACCTATCGCACATATCTTGTGCGTTGCTGAGCAACCAACCCACGGCGCAGGTCATCGGTAAACACTTTTTTCTTCATTTCACGGCGCTGAGAAGCGCACGCACCAGCGAAAACACAGCGGCTGCTACGGTAGGCGCGCCGGCGGTTGCCTACCATGCGAAACCAAAACTCCCGACGACAGCGCCACCACATCTTCGTGACGTAGGCCCGGTGGAATAGGTCTATACGTACGTATTACACGAGTCGAAGCATCGTCGAAGCCAATCCTTGCTGCGCTTAAAGATTGTTGAAAGCGGAACGAATGCCTAAAATGTTGATTACTTCGTAGCGGTTTAGTTATACGTTGCGCTAACGTTGCGTGCTGCGCAAGTTTTCTGCAGTCTTTGGTGAGTGGGCATTCTATGTGCAACTTGCGGAAGCTTGCGAAAATTGATTACGCACACGCGATTGTTGTGTTGTGACGGCAAATAGTTCGCACGGTTACAGAGCTCACTTGCATTTTGTCATTCGTACAATGTTTGCTTTTTTATCAGCAGCTTTATGCGCTCTTAAGGACGCTATGCCGTGTTTTAACTGCGCGTTGTCATGCTTTGTCATGACTGCTCAGCAGTGTGGTGAATGCACGCACGGTTGCTTTTACTTTGGGGTGACTACGCGCAGTTATGAGCGCCTGCAGTGGCCTGAATCTTGCTTGCGACTGAGAGCTGCTTTTGCACAGTGATCATTTCTGAAGCTGTTCACATACGAAGTTAGACAAGCGTAACACAAGGAAGTCACAGCTCGGAAAACGCTCCTTCGGCGGACGCTCAGGTGCTACGATATAGAGGAGATTCTGTTGCGCTTCATCACCGAGGGCCGCGTTCTGCCTCAATGCGCGCCACTGTTGCAACTCGGAAAAATTATGCAGAACATGTGCGGCATTTCACAGCCGTGGATATAACTCGCGACGCATAGAGGCACCGTCGAAAAAATAGAACGGCGCTGTACCTCCCATTTTTGCGCTAAGTACAGTGCAAGGTGGACAATAATTTATTGAATGTGCTTTCTGTTAGGGGCCCCTCTCCTGCTGCACTTCTTGGGTGGGTGAGCCATTTTCATTGCCTTCCGCCTCTGGTGGGGCTCTACAGAGCAACTCATTGCCTAAGGCAGTTGTGACATGTGTGGGAATGACACCCACGAATGTAACAGTTGAGAGGACAAAGTCGATTTCGATTAGCACAGCTTTGATGTAGCGCAAAAACGACACACGGGCACAAGAAGGCACATATGGACACCACACAGCGCTACTAGCAACAACATGGGTTTATTTTCAAAATCAGACCGCTTTTAAACCGTAATCACCAAGCAGGTAGTTCAGCACGTGCAATCACTCAGATATATGCATGACAGTGCCACTCTACCAAAAACGAAATCGTGACATGTGACAAAATGTATCACCGCTTACGCAGGAAACCCAGCTCCTTAGATGACAATGCTATTGATGGCTTACTAATGCACAAATTACCAAGTGCATCGATAAGTTCCGCTTCCACGATTAGACGCGTGGTCTCATCCTTATGTCGGCCAACAATGACACTGTTATGAAACAGGGGGCGGCAACCACACGTGAAGAGCAAGCAACCCTTCAGGTGGCAGTTTTTCCTCGCATGTTCTTCCATTACACCTGGTGGGAATGCGCTTCAAGGGCGCGGACCACTGATCGCCACTGAGTTGCTGGATGGCGCTTCGAGCTCTCCGGTCACCAGAAGTTCATGCGCTTGTCCCAGAAGTCGTCCAAACGGCCGCTGTGAAAGCATTGAAAGCGCTGTGTATGGGCCGGTGTCGTCCTCATTTTGCTCTGCAAACTGTACAGCATACCAGCGAAACCGTCTGGGGAGATGTTTCACGCTATTCTGTACGTACGATGTGCATGATAGGCAGCAAACACTCAGCTCGTATGTCGGTTTTTGACCGGTATGTATTGTAACGCAGACTCCCTCGCTCTAAGCCGATTTGTACCGAGGGAAGTTCGACAACTTAAGCAGAGACAAGTAGACACTGTCCCCAGGCAGCAGAGTCTGTAGCTACGATATTACGGTCACTTGTTTTGATCGAACTGACGCACGAACTCAGCTACAGCATGACGAATTCCCACGTTTTTCTTTGAAGAACATACAGGTGTTACAGTGAACTTGCACGAAGCTTTGAAGATATCCACGAGAGCGTTACGAGAATGCAAGCGCCAATCTCAGGTTATTTTTAATGAACTTAGGTAGTTTTTATCAATTGAGAATTGTTGCCTTAAATGCAAAATGTTTAATGGACAAGTTGTAGAGTATGTCATTTAGTATCCGGATAACGTACTTTCATACTAACAAGTGGAGTTGTTTTAATTTTCCCTGGTTTCTAAGAAGCTGCAGTAGATTTGACTAGGCGCTTGCGTGCCGTGACATTAGCTGTTTGTGCCTGCGGTCTCCACACATCATCGATCGTTCTGTCCTACAGCACGTTTCAGAGGGCTAATTTCATGGCACGTGATCGCCTAGTAATGTGGCCCTTTTTCAATCTTCGCACTTTCTTGCAAGCCCAGAAAAATTAAAGCCACTGCATCTATTATTACGGAAGTGCATTATCCGTAGACTAGCTCACATGCTTTGCAACTTCAAAAATGAACATGTTTCGTTTTATGCAACAGTTTAGAATTTGGTAAATAATTAATATTACCTGAGCTCATTAAAAATAGTCTCAAATGGTCAAAACCACAGTAAACAACATTAAGATTCTTGAATTCTCGTAATTAATGCGCAAGTGGATATTTTTAAAGCTTTGCACAAGTGAACTGAAACACTGCATACGCACTGGACAACAGATAGACCTTGGCATTTTGGCTTTGTGGCTGTGAGAAAAATAGAATACTGTTAAGCCACCAAATTTCGATCGCTTAGCGTATACATTTGACTTGAGCTGCAGGGAATGTCACGTTTACCAGACACTTAAATCGCCGGTATTTTGTGACCTGTTTTCTTAGCATGTGGGGCTTCTTTCTTTCTTTTTCAAATGGCGTGCTGCAAACGAACGTGGCACTCAATAAAAGCTTCGTAGTGTTCGTGACAAACAGGCACCACGGGCAGCCTCTGAAATTAAAAGAAATCAAAAGGGTAGGGAAGGGCCTCTTTGAAAATATATTCCTTTGCACGCAGAACTGCAAAGGATTCTGATGTCAGTGTTGGGAGCAAGGAGCGCACTTTGTAATTTTCACATTTTTTTTCCCGTCATGTACCATATTAAACAATATGCACTCTTATATCACGCAGCCTTTGCCGTGTCAATATCAGACTTTTTTGTATTTTCGTATGCGCTAGCTGGTTTTCTGCTTTAGCACATATTAGCACCAGCCGCATTGTCCGCTTTGTCGAATTCCATTTGAGCAGATAAGCTAAAGTCAAGACCGTTGTGATATTTTGCTTGTTTCCGTGCTAAATTCTGCCTGATATTCACATCGCACGTTTTGTTGCCGTAGTTTTCAGGTCTGAAGAAAATGTATATCATTAAAGACGCAATAATACATGAAATAAAGGCCAAAACATGCACTCGGCAACGCTAACTAGCGGCTCAGTAGCGTAGCAGACTTCCGATTTCCGGGACGAGTATCCCCACTTCCGCTGACCGTGCGCATGCCTGCACGCGACAGCAGCAAAGCGGCATCCAGAACCCCCTAGTGGAGATCAGTGACGTGGACAAATAAGAAGACCAAACACACACAGCGCAACTTTCAACTTTATTGTGAAACGAAGGCAGCATCACTTCGATGTTCACCACGCATGGTATTTTGGCATGCGCTCTGTGGGCAATTCCAGTTCCTTGTCTGATAATGCAAGGGAGGCTATGCTAACGCAAGTTCCTGGACGTTCCCAAATCATTTTCGCTTCGACGATAAGCCTAGCAGATTGACTGCGATAAACTACTGTGGGGACTGATCAAACTGAGGGGAGCACTTGCACTCTTGACAATCATTTGCAAGATGACCTCTGATGGTGATCAATGGCAATTCCTCGTAAGTGTGGCAAGTTAAACTTCTAGATTTATTTGAAAATTTTATATGTTGTTCACTGATGAGTGGAAAGGAAAGATCTGCAATTGGCTTTGCTGCAAAAGCTTTTTCGAAGCACTGGAAATCAATAACGACGAAGAAGTCGCATTTAGCACTTACTGGCTCTGCTGTTTTGGCTAACATTGGTTATGAATTTCACAAAATATGTTAAAATTAGGCAGCTGAATGCTTTTTAGCTAAATATATGCATGTTTTCGTTTGTGTTGAGTGATTTGTGGTTTTTATGGGTAAGTGTGATACCATACAAAAGGTGGCTTGACTGATTTGCGTCACTGCTGGGTTGGCTGTCAGTTTCATGGTTTTTTGCTTATTAAAAATTTTCACATTTGCTGGGCATTTCTACTATCAGGAGTGTGACAGGAGCACATCAGGAACATTGAATTGCCATTACCTTGACATGCTGAAAAAATAGCCAGAATTGACCTTTAAGTGTGATTTACTGCAAGGTCCTAAATATGTGCACATAAAAAAATTTGGTGTGGCTGAACGTGTTGTAACAGGCGGACAGACGCCAATGCTGTGAGATCACAAATTATGTTAGAAGCCATTTAGGCAGACCAGAACGGAACAGGTGCAGCCAGTTGTTGCATCGTCATTGTCTTCTTCTGGTTGGAGTCTTGTGGCACTGTGATGGAAAGAATAATCAACTGAGAAGAGGTTTATTAGCGGCTCGATGAAACAGCGAGGCAGCCCTAAGCACCGTCTGGGAGAAACGTCAGCGGCCAGAAAGGTGCTTCTTCTTCGCAGTCACCCCCTTCGCAAAAGGAGCCATCCTGTCGACCTAAGAGTCTGGAAGCAGAGGTTCGTAATAGGGCTTGAGACGAGACACGTGGACAACGTCTCGTCCACGCTGGCACATGTCGGTAGGCAGTGAGAGCACTTGACGAGAAAATTGACTGGGGACGTTTGCTACAAGACGCGATAAGGCCCTTCGTATTTTGGGACGAGTTTCGAAGAAAGTCCTGGCGTTTGAAAGGGCACAGAAAGCCGTACAAGAGAGCCTGGAGCACAGGTGGTGTTTGGAAGCAAGCCGGCGTGTTCTTTCTGGCGTTGTTGTTCTTGGGTGCCGTAAAAGTGCGGGCAAGCTGGCGGCATTCTTCAGCTTGGTGGGCGACTTTGGACACAGGTTCGTGCTCGGAGGCGTCAGGGCGATGGGGGAGGAGTGTGTCAATGGTATGCGAGGGCTCACGTCCATACAAAAGGAAGAAAGGGAAAATCCCGTCGTGGCTTGTGTTGCAGTGTTGTACGTGAACGCAACGAATGGAAGAACGCGGTCCCACTTACCATGATCAGACGCCGCGTACATCGCGAGCATATCGCCGAGAGCGCGGTTGAATAGCTCGGTGGGCCCGTTAGTCTGAGGGTGGTATGCTGTGCTCGTCCGATGAATAACGTGGCATTCCGAAAGCAAAGCTTCGACGACTTCGGACAGGAATGTGCGACCTTGATCACTAAGGAGTTCTTGAGGTGTGCCGTGTCGGTGGATGAATCGATGTTGGAAGAAAGAGGCCACGTCCCAGGCTGTAGCACTGGGCAGAGCAGCAGTTTCGGCGTAGCATGTCAACTGGTCCACAGCGACAATAATCCACCATCTGGCATCATGGGAAGTGGCCCGTATAAGTCGATGCCGATGCGATCGAAGGGTTTGGCAGGGCATGGGAGTGGCTGCAGGGCGTGAGACGCGTGCAAAGGTGGCGATTTGTGACGTTGGCACTCAACACACGAGCGAACAAACTTTCATATAAAAGTTTACATGCCACGCCAGTAGTAGCGGTGACGAGTGTGCGCATAAGTCTTAAACACTCCGGCATGGCCACACTGTGGATCGGTGTGAAAGGAGGCACATATTGGTGATCGTAAGTTGCAGGGAATAACAAGAGGCCGTCGACGTCCGTCAGGAGTGTAGTTGCGTCGGTGGAGCAGTTGGTCACGAATGGCGAAGTGAGCTGCTTGTCGTCGGAGGGAGCGGGATGCAGGGGTGTTCGATGGTCCGGAGAGATAGTGCAAAAGTGAAGCGATCAAGGGATCATGGCATTGGGCAGCGGCAAAGGAGTCCAGCTCAAGAGATGAGATAAAAAGGGCACAGGTGATGCCGCAGGCTGAGGATGAAGGTAGTGGCGAACGAGAAAGGGAATCTGCGTCAGAGTGCTTGCGTTCACTATGGTAGATGACGCGAATGTTGTACTCCTGGATTTGGAGTGCCCATCGTGCTAAGCGGCCAGCGATCGTTCAAGGAGGTGAGCCAACAAAGCGCGCGATGGTCTGTCACTGTATCAGCATCTGGACTGCCGAAGTCACACCGGGACAGCAACAAAAGAGTGAACAATGTTGTTTATTAACAGCGGTTCATATACTGCTGTAGGGAGAGGGCAAATCGGGGTGCTGCGTTAGATAACAGTAAGGGTGCTGTGTGCACGTAAGGAAGCGCACACGTGCCGATACGATACATCTCCTTTTCTCAAAGGAGGTTATTGAAGCTAAATAACCGTGTTTTTATTTGTTTAAAATTAGCGTCATACACTAGCCGCTCGGGTGGTCTCGACTGTCTTTGGGACCTCCTAAGTCCAGGGGGCGGCGGGCTTCTTCCGGCGGCTCCTTGTGTGGGAGCGGCCTCTGATGACGTCGTTGATGAAACTTGCTCATCATCGAGCTCTTCGTCAGTGTCGCCTTGTTCTCCGTTCGAACGTGGGCCCGCTGGTGCTGTCACGGTGGCTTCCGCAACCATGATTTTCCTTTTTTCCAAACGGGGTTCTGACGAGATGCTGTCTCTGCCGCCTTGCACATACTAATGGCTTTTTCACGGTTCAGTCCTTTATCCCTGAGCATTTTTTCCCGCAGTCGTGGCGACTTCGTGCTAAACATGATTTGATCACGCACCATACCATCTGTCAAGGAGCCGAAGTTGCAACGAGCCACCTGCGTCTTGATATCTCGTAGAAATTGTTCGAAGGGTTCCGCCTCTGCTTGTAGACGTGTTCTGAACACATACCTTTCTTGGATTTCGTTTTCCTTTTGGACGCAGTATGCCTGAAACTTTGCGACTGCTGTCTTGTAATCGTGCTTGTGCGCTTCTTCAGCAAACGAGAAGTTGTTATACACCTCTATTGCTTCTTCCCCAGCGATGCTCAGCAGGATCGCTGTCTTTGCCTCCTCAGATCTTGGCTTGTCAGGGCAGGTTACTTAAGGAACAGCTCAAACCGTTGTATGAAAGACTTCCAGTGTCTTCCGCCATCTCCGAATAAGCGTAGTGGTTCTGGTGGTTTGACATAGTCCATCTTTAAGGCACTTTGCAGCTTGTGGCCTAGTGGTCATCCATCCCACTTCTGACACCATGTATCAGCATCTGGGCTGCCGAAGTGACACACCGGGACAGCAGCAGAAGAGTGAACAATGTTGCTTATTAACAGCGGTTAATATACTGCTGTAGGGAGAGGGCAAAACGGGGTGCTGCGTAAGATAACAATAAGGGTGCTGGGCACGCATAAGGAAGCGCACATGTGCCGATACGATACAGTCACTAAGTTGAAGCGATGCCCGTATAGGTACGGACGGAACTTGCCAAGTGCCCAAACTAAAGCCAAGCACTCTTTTTCGGTAATGCTGTGATTGGCCTCTGCCTTCGTCAGCTTGTGACTCGCATAAGCAACGACATTCGGAATAGCCGGGCTTTCATTGGGCGAGGGCCCCGCTGGCGTCTGTATGTACCTCATCCGCCGCTGTCGGGTCAAAGAATGGGTGGAGAGGTAAGAAGACGACGCAGCGTAGCAAATGCAGCGTCGCAAGCAGGAGACCAGGAGGAGAGGTCTGTGTCGCCGCGCAACAGCCGAGTCAATGGCGACCAAATCGACGTGAAGTTGTGAACGAAACGCCGAAAGTATGAGCACGAGCCCACAAAACTACGAAGTTCCTTTATGGTCTTAGGTTTAGGAAACTTGGCGACCGCTCGAAGTTTTGCAGGGTCGGGTAGAACGCCGTGCTTGGACACAATGTGGCCTAAGATCGTCAGCTGTGGCGCGGCGAAGCGGCACTTCTTGAGGCCGGCGTTCGTTAGGCAGGTCAAAACGCGTCTGAGGCGAAGCGGGTGGGTCAGAAAGTCGGGCGGAAAAACCACTACATCGTCGAGATAACATAAACACATCGACCACTTGAGACCACACAGCGTGTTGTCCACGAGTCGTTCAAACGTGGCAGGGGCATTACATAGGCCAAAGGGCATCACGTTAAATTCATATAAGCCGTCAGGTGTAGCGAATGCCGTCTTCTGATGGTCGGCCTCAGCCATTGGGACTTGTTAGTACCGCGAACGCAAGTCCAGGGACGTGAAAAATTCTGCCCCTTGAAGACTAGGGCATCGTTGATGCGCGGCATGGGGTAGACATACTTGCATGTTACCTTGTTTAACCGACGGTAACCAACGCAAAACTGAATAGACCCATCCTTCTTGCGAACAGGCACAACAGGAGATGCCCAGGGGCTCCACGACGGCTGAATAACACCACGACAGAGCATATCCTCGACTGGGTCAGTAATGACGCGACGCTCTTCTGCGGAGACCCGGTATGGTCATTGACGCAACGGTGGATGCGAACCAGTGTCAGTGCAGTGCTGCACATCCGGAGTACGGCCCAGCCGAGGCTGTGAAACCTCGAAGGAATTTAGGAATTCGTGCAGGAGATTTAGAAGGTCGGCACGTTCGGTAGGCATGACCGTATCTGTGATAGCACTTGAGAATGTATCGTGGGATGTCTCCTCAATCACTGAAATCGCAGAGGGTTGATCTGAGTGGTCAGGAAGTGGGTCATCCGGCACGTCGATCACAGATGAAGAATTAAGGTGCTCCACGAAGCCGAGGCATTCACCAACGAGTAAGGTGATGGGTACGCAGAGGGGGTTGTAGCCGAATATATTGCTACAACTGGCGGTGACGTCAAGCATTGCAAAGGGCAGTGGGACAGATTTACGACTCGTGAAGGTATGCGACGGTGTGAACAGGATGGTTACATCACTGAGAATATCACAGGAGACAGGTAGGAGAGCGAAAGTGCCAGGCGGAATATCTGTCTCCTCGCACACAACCAGTTTAGGAGCCCGATCACGAACTTCATGTGATGGTGCGGCAGACAGGGGCGAGAATTCAGCGCGTGTGCAGTCAATGACAGCACGATGACGGGATAAGAAGTCCCAGCCGAGGATGAGGTCGTGTGAGCAGGCAGGAAGAACAATACACTCAACGACAAATACAATTCCCTGAATGAGCACACGTGCAGTACAGGCTGCTTGAGGTGTGACGTGCTGTGCGCTTGCAGTTCGAAGCGAGTGCCCAGAAAGTGGCGTGGTTACTTTGCGCAGTAAACGACAGAGTTTAGTGGTATCACAGAAACGGCTGCGCCAGTATCAGCAAGTGCAGACGTAGAGACACCTTCCACAGAAATTTCGACACCATTAGCGGGAGTAGAGTGAGGGCTTGGACTGTGCGAATGGGACACAGTCCTTGCCTCTGGAACTGCGGCAATTAGTTTTCCTTGTGCGGGTCGGCGACGCATGGGGGACAGCGAGCGTCGGCGAGGAGATGGCGAGCGGTTAGACTGAAATTCCGGGAGGTCAGCACAGGCCTGGGAGGGAGGAGGGGCGTATTGGCGATGAGTCTGGCTCCCATGTTGGAACGGCCGATAAGTGTTGCTGAATGGCTGGAGGCGACGATGGCAAATGCGGGCGACATGTCCTGGCGTACAGCAAAAGTAACAGATGGGACGGTTGTCAAGCGTCCTCCAAGGATTACTGCGCGGTGCTGTCCAAGATGCAGCATGAACTTCCCGAGCTGGAGTTTGGGGCCGAGTTGGAAAAGGTGGTTGCGGGGCCCTACGTGCTGCCTGCGCATACATCAGTAGAGCAGCCACGGTCAGTACCGGCTGCGCGTAGGTGACAGGTGTGGCCACCGGCTGCGCTGTCTGCGCATAGGTGAGATTCGAGGTCGGAGCTGGCTGCTGGGGCGCAGGAGGAACAACTTGAGCGACCTCTTTGCAAATTAGAGTGCACAGGGAGTTTGGAATGTGACGGAACTGGAGAAAGTTGGCGAGCCACTTCCCCACGGACGAAGTCCTTCACCTTTTGAAGGAATGAGGCACGGTCAGGCATGGTGTCGGGACTTGCCGACGAGTCGTTGCTTCGAGGAAGCTGCCGAGTGGAGGCTCGTTGTTTCTTAGCTCATCATAGCTTTGGCAAAGGGTGACGACTTCTGAAACGGTGTGCGGATTCCGCTCTATGAGCATCTGGAACGTGCCATCATCAATGCTTTTGAGGGTGTGCCGTATTCTGGCAGCTTCGGGTATGGCAGTATCGACACGTTTACAGAGGTCCGACGTCTTCGACATAACTTGTGAATGTCTCGGCGGTCTGCTGCGCTCGGGTGAGCAAGCGCTGTTCCGCGCGCAGCTTGTGCACAGCGGGTCGGCCAAGTACTTCTGCAAAGGTCGTCTTGAAGACCGACCATGTCCATACATCGGCGGCTTTGTGGTTATGAAACCACAGTTGGGCAACGCCAGCCAGGTAAAAGATGACATGGGATAACTTGGCTGGGTCATCCCACTTATTATGTGCCCGTTCATATGATATGAGCCAGTCTTCCACGTCTTCATCGTCGGCACCGCTGAAGATCTTGGGGTCCTGTGGTCGAGGCACCCCTGTGCACGTCACGGACTGTGGTGATGGCAGATGGGAGCATTCGTGTTCGCAGCTCCAGGTTGTAGAAGTGGCGAGGAACTCCAGCACTTCCACCAATTGAGAAGAGGTTTCTTAGTGGCTCGATAAAACAGCGACCACAAGCAGCGAGGCAGCCCGTCTGGGAGAAACGCCAACAGCCACGCCGAGCAAGCCGAGAGCGTCTGGCCAGAGAGGCGCTTGTGAAGAAGAAGAAGCGCGCGCTTCTGGCCGTTGCCGTTTTTCCCAGACGGTGCTTCGGGCTGCCTTGCTGCTTGCGGTCACTGTGATATCGAGCCGCGAATAAACCTCTTCTTAGGGAAGATAGTGTGTAACATTAATGGCAACAACCACACTTTTACCTCGCGAAAAAGGCATTATGTTTTTAATTTTGCTCTGAAAGGGGTGGATAAAATGCTGCTAGTTTCACTCAACAGGATGTTTGTCAGTGTCCAAGTATAACAGAATAAACCCGTGAATGTACGCAGGTATATACGGATCCTGCTGAAAAACTATTATTTATGCTTTACAAGCGGGCTTAGCCCTATAAGAAACCTGTTTATAGCGTGCAAGAGCAATTTGTTCTTCTTTTCGCTGCTTTTGGTGTGGTGCAGGTGGCGCTGCCTTCGAATTCGTCTGCCTGTACTGGCTTGTATGGTGCGGCCTTGTTTTCAGGATGCCTGAGGCACACCCCTGACTTTCTCTCACCTGGAATGTTGTCCTTGAAACTTGTTCCTGTTGGGAAAAGGCCGCCCGCGCCTAGAAGGGTTGCTCAGAGAGATGCGCCCAGTTGTTGTCGGTGTCTTTACATGTAGAAAAGGAGTGTCTACATAACTGAAAAAATTCTGTTTTAATAATTTCTAATCACTTTCTGGAGAAACCACTCCATGCTGGGACATTTCGAAAGGTACACTTTCAATTGGGCAAAAAACGGGAGAGCATTGAAGTATGGTAAGGGACGGTACCTCTAAGGACGGTCCCTTTAATTTATGCTGTGACTGCTTTGATAATGACATAGCCTAAACAGTGACACAATGTCAAAAAACTGATTCAGGGTACTTTAAACGTTTCCTCACCTTCTGGGATCCCAAAGCAATGTCAAGCTTCCTTAAGACTCCACAGTCAAATGCTGGAGCAACCAGCACAGACGTAAAGAAATGCTGCTGTGACGTGTGCTTTGCGAGCACATGTCGGCATCATTTTGCTGCATTTTGTAGGTGCCTCTGTTCAGAGTTTCCCAGAAGCAAGTAAGTCCATTGAAGAGGTAAACCAGTACTCTCAAGTGATTACGTTTGGGAATACGACCATGTTCATAATGCCTTGCATGACTCGGCGCAGAACGTGACAAGCTTCCTTTTAATGCAACACGATAGCGCACCGGCGTGTTTGCACGCCAGTGCACTGTTGAAGAATAGGGTTGACCCATCTACACCGTCCCTTGTCGTACGATTGCTAGCTGTGGAGTGATCTGAATCACATCCCACGTTACATGAATGAACACACCTTAAAGGACATCTTTTGGGCATATCAAGGTAATGATGATTCTATGTTCCTGAGGCGCTTCTGTCGCATTCCCCATAGGAGAAATGCTTAGGAAATGCAAAATAAATTTTAATGAGCAGCAGTGAGACCGTAATCCAATTCAGCAGTGACCCACCTTTTGCATGGTGCAACAGTGCATGTGCCCTGGTGGTGAGAAAGTGGGCCAGATGCCCCCGTATGGTACTGGTGGGTCACTTTGCCGATGGTGACATCTACACGCAGTGTGGCCAATAATTCTAGGAAGCCAGGTTCGAGGTAATCGGTAAAAATTGAATCTGCACACCTCTGCAATCTTGCACAAATGACGGATGCGCACCAAGGAACGCACCCAGCGAATATTATTGAAATCCATTGTGCTTGAAAAATTATGTTCGAATTATGTTCCCTTGACTAGTTGGCTACCTCAACATATGGATGCGGTTGCAGGAGCCCTGTTAATTGATGATCAGTTTCATCAATGATGCACTGTTTTCAATGGTGATGCACTGTATCTGCATGCATAATCTAAGAGGATGAAATGTGCTTGCACTCATTCCGAGGTTTGATCGAGGGCGCAAGTGCCGGGATCTCCCACAGAACTTGCATACTCGAACTGGGGACAAGCAGCAGTTTCATATAAGACGAGCTTTAGAGTGCAAGGTGCCCTGGAAGAGTTCCTGCTTAGATAGCCAAGAGTGTGACTGGCTTTGTTGGTTACATAGTTAACATGGTTGTTCCATGAATGGTTAATTTTATGCCAAGATACATGTAGCATGAAACATTTCCCAAGGACACTACTGTTGAAATGGGATAAAGTATTGAGGAACATAAGTATAACTAGAGTTATGGGAAGCTTACGTACATTACCTTACATTATCATGTTTCATCTAGTGCACCAAGAAGACACTTGATTAAGATTTCGTCGCAGAACAGTGCAAATATTTCTCTAAATATTGCAGCCATTTGTAAATTATGTAATTGATATATGTAAACAAGGAACAAAAGAGATCCCAAAGCCGAGCCAGGAGCTGCAGGATGAATTGTTTGTGGGCACAAACTGGGTTCGGTTGATATGTTGCCGTCAGCTTAAGTAACTTGGTTCACTGCAGGAACAGCTGTTTTGTGGTTGAGGACATGCAGTTTCCACCAGAGGTGAGAGGTAGCCAGCCCTTTCTGACTTCAGGTGAGCTTTTCTAGGAAAAGCAGCTTCCACCGAAGGTACTGGGGGTGTGTAAGCTTTTCAACTTCAAAGCAAACTTGAATAATGAAAACCAAGAATTTCAATTATTTTTCAGATATTTGCTTTTGGCAAGAAAGATTTTTCGTCAGCCACAGGTTAAAAAGCAAGTTAATCATACAGCAGAGTCTGCACAGGAAAATTACGTATTATGCAAAGCTTCCATCTTAAAACCTGTTTTGGGTTTTAGGACAGGTGTGGTTAGTTTTGGTGATCTTTCGCTAAATTGCAGGCCCAGATTTTTTCAAGGATGTGTAGGTAGGTTCTGTCCTTACTTGACCAAGATGTTTTAGACTTTTACTGCCACAAAAATTACATTGCTTTAGAAATATTGACCACTGAAAAGCTTTACATATGACAGTAAGATGTTGCTTCTATTTTCAAATAACAGAATGTTGCAATCTTGCTTTTTGATTGCTTGGCTTTTGTGAAACTGTTTCTGTGTTCAACTGCTTTAAGTACCAGCCTGAGATGTGGCTGACCTGTAGTTACCGCATCCATCACATTTATTGATTATTGCAGGTGCAATCAAATTACAGTAAACTCATGTTTCACTGAAAAGGAAATGGTAGCATCATGCTACATACAGTAGACTCTCTTTAAGACGAACTCGAAGGGACCATGACAATCTGTTTGTCTTATCAGAAGTGCCTCCAAGAGAATGGGGATTGGTGCCCAGGTGCATCCAAACATCTTACTCCAAAAAGTCAATCAAGTAGACTTGCCATTGGGAAAGAATTACAAACCATATTTTTACCCAACTTGAAAACTGTCTTCAAGCACTGACAAGCAGCAACATAAATAAACATTTCGTCTAATGATTTTAAGTATCCTCCAGAATCTCCATGCTGCTGGGAAAGGTTGTCTTAGAGAACTTAAGCAGGCACAAGCTACCTTATGCGCGCTGTCTCCAGGAAATCAACAACACAACTCTGTGCCTACTTTCGATGAGCAGAATCGGTGATAGGTTGGGAAGCAGGTAGCACACCTCCTTGCATCTGTCATTTGCTGGCCTCAGCGCCTTGTTTAGCAAGTTTTCATACTGCCATGCAGCATTGCTTTTGGCCTTTTAACGTAGTTGATAAGCTCAGCTTGTCAAGTATTTACTTGCAATTAAGTCAAAGATGGGGCCACCTTGTACAGCTCTTTTTGGTTGTAAGCACTGGCCTGGAAACAAGTCTGAGTGTCTGCAGCTCTTTCAGGTGGTATGTTTTTATACTATGCCTCTTGTACGTAATATCTGATGCAGCAAAGAGACATTTGAATAAAGTAGTTGAGAGCACATCCTTTGTTATGTTGTCAGCCGGCAGTTTTAAATTGTTTTGTGCCACAGGATGACTGTGCACTTCTGTGATATCTGCAGTAATTTGCAGCGTATGCCTTGTATGTAATGTTTGTTACTATATTTCATTTATGCAATGTTTGTTATGTTGTAACCTCTACATTAGAAGAGGTCAATCATGAAGCCACCCATTTGAAGTTAATAAAAGGCAGAAAAACTAAGCTGTGCATGTCCGACACATTCAAAAAATCATGCATACACTATGAGTGTAGTTATCAGGCCCAGGTGATCATGTATAGTGGCAAAGCATAAACAAACGAGACACCAGAAGAAGAGAGGAGACAAGACACAAGAAGAGGAAGTTTGTCTCCTCTCCCCTTCCTGTGTCTCGTTTATTTACGCTGTACCGCTATGAATGCACACCAACTGGCCCCGCGGGTGATTGCACTGATAGGAACTGGTTGTCCTTATCACATGCTGGCTTCAGTTGTACAGAACATAGTGGAAGAAATAAACTAGTGTAAATGTAATGAACGATTGAGTAACAATAACAAAATGAAAAAGCAAGCTTCACAGAAGCACTGTAATATCCTGCCTACATAAACTCTCACAAACTAACATGGTTAGGCCAGTGTGTTAAATATTAACGTGTGTTAACGTGGCCGGACTGGTGGATGCTTAATGACAGGCTTTGTGAGTATGACAACAATGTAACTAGTGCCGTCAGTGGTCGTCTTGGTGTTCACTGCAAGATTGTGGTTGTTACCCCCATTTTTAAAAATGTGACATGCTAGCAAGAAGCAATAGCCAATTGACGCATGAAATTTTTGAGGCTCATAACACTGCATTGTTAAAAGTGTGTGTTGGTCTCTTGTACTCTCAGACAATGAAACAGTGTCTTTCTGTTAACATGCCGTGAATTACCACTTTTGCCATGCGCACGCAGTATCATGTCACGATGACCTATCCATTTATTCTTTAGGTTGTATTCGGTCATTTCAGTATTTTGTATTTTGGTTTGTGTTTTGCTTGTGACGTGGGGCAATGTTCCGCATGTATCTACGTATGTCTTTGGCCAAGTCATTTGCTAGTCAGTGCTGCATGGCGTGGTTCATGTTTTTCAACCTTCCTTCTTTCACGTTGTCTTGCTTAGCACACAAGGGGGTCTTTTACGAAAGGGAACATGCGTGTCAAAGCAGTGCGCCTCATGGTGCCAACAAGTGGAGAGCGGTGCAGTTCAATTGATTGTCGTATCAAATATGTGTGGTTAGAAGCAGACCGAAAAGAGAAGCCATGTTGCCATGCAGGTCCAGCATGTAGTGGGCTACTTTGTTGAATTGGCTATTTCAGCAGGCTGCTCAAACACCGAAATGACAAACCAAAAAACAAGCCTGAACAGACAAGCACGCTCATCGTCACTGCTCTCGTCATACGTCCACTTTTCTTGCTGATTTTGTGAAGTCTCCACTTGGCATGTCATTACCGTCGTGGTCTTCGCTCTTGTCTCGTGCTGTTAATGTGTGCAATGCGTCAGTCATTATTACTGAGCGGCGGCGCCGAGTCGCCCTCAGAGAGAGCGAGCGCCGGCTCACGAGCGCTTACGAGCCAGGGAACGCGGGTCACGCGCTGACGGCCGATTGCCGTCTCTTGTAGGGTTAACTCGGTGAGCGTGCCGCGAATACTTTAAATGGTCGAAAACGATGGTAATTCCACGTACCACTCAAAAATAGGTGCAGAAATCGAAGCATGTGATTGGCATTATAAACTACCCGTTCTACCTAAATATTCCAAGGGAGGGTTATATGTGTGCCAAGATAGTGGTAACTGCAGTGTGTAAAAATAAATAGTCTTTTTGCATTGCCAATAAAATGCCTGTCCATGCTGCCTCCTCTTTGTTGCTCGGTGTGCCGCTTTCCCGTATATCGTACTTCTCTCATCTGTCAGCAATTGCTAGAGCTTCTATATATATATATATATATTTTTTTTTTTCTTTTTTTTTTGGAAACTAGAAGTGGAAATTAAGATGTTACACATAGAAAGAAACACACACCACACCACGCTCATTTGCAACTGGCAAATGAGTTGTGCAGAAACCCGCAAGGTGGACTTCTGAGGAGTCTGTAGTACTGTTTTGGGTGGATCCGTAAGATTGGGTCGGTGCTAATTTTTCTCTTTCACTTGCAACTGTTTATTCACACATGGAAATGCACAGAAAGACTCGCACCGCAATGTGAGGCGAACATGCTTTACATCTGTGGCACGTGGTTGACATCTGTTAATGAAACTGAATTCTTCATCTTACAGTGTTATGGATGGTTGGCTAACACAGGGCATCGTGTTCTTTGTGATACGATATGCCTCCATAATTTCTTGTCTGGTTTGGTTAAGGTGATGGAACAAAATGGTCCTCTCTTTTTAATGAGGGAATCGCATTGGCACAAACGACAGTTCATGGCAAGCTAAAATGTACACACTCCTCCAGTCAGTGAATTTTTGTGCTCAGCGAGGCAAACATTAACAGACCGGCCTATTTGGCCTATGTACATATGGGCACATGAAAACGGAATCTTGTAAACGAGTAGAAGTGTTGAAATCTGGGCCAGTTGGTACATACTGTGCAAACCAGCCCCAAAGGACGACGGATGGAAGAGAGAAGTGACACACACAATCGCTTGAATCACAGCCTACAAACCAAGTTCCATGGTTTTTGTTGCGCTCGTCTTTGGTATCTGGTACTTTGCCTAGTGCCTTTCTGTGGACAGATATGTCTCAGCTCGTGGGGTGCCAAAAAAGCCACCTTTGCCCCATGTGGTTTCCGAACATTCTTCACGCCATGTGACATTTTATGAATGTAGGGAATAACCACCACGTTTTTTCCTTTCATTCCGATAAAATATGCACTGCACTAGCCCATTTATCCTTTCTTCCACTTGCACAGAAGGTTCATTGCAGCCGCTTTTTTGGTCATGCAAAAGTAATCTGTGCCAACACAGTCATAGGCAGGACATAGTTTGACACTGCCACAAGCTCGGCGTGAGCCTCCTTGCCCTTAGAAACGCTTCAAGTGGACGGCCGCATGTGTTTCCCAGTGGGTGGTTACCGTGGTGCCCTAGTGGCGTTGCCCAGTACTAAGTGGAGAACAAGTTTTATATTGTGCCAGACACGCAGTCATTTTGGTGCCTATCGTGTACGCCTTTTGTAAGTCTGTGTAGCAGTCATAATATGAACTTTTGTGAGTGCCTTTCGTTAGTTACATACTCACTGTTTCTCCGTCCCAAATGATGTGGCTACCATTTTTCATGTGTGGGAACAGCTGTTACCATGCTCCATATTCAGAATCATAAATTTCAGTCAGACCTTCTTATGGGCACACAGCTGCAGAGCATGGAGACTGCTGTGTGGACACACTATACATTAATGCCAGCAGCTGGTGCCGGAATTCTGCCCTGGTATTGTGTGATGCATAATCTTGTGCAGATATGTCTCGTGTCGGATATGTAGGTGCAATGATTGCAGTCTGCGGACATTGTTGCTACGCTCCCGCAGGGTTTCAGCAGCAGGAGCAGCTCTGGGGTGCTCGGTCTGCACTGCCTGTCCACCATGGTCCACCGTCAACAATACCACCAAGCATGCCTTCAGCACCACTGTACAGTGGGTACGTCCTCTTCATTGTCCAACTGTCCTTTCCGCTGTTTCCGCTGTCGCCGACGTTGCTTAATTTTTTTTTTACCAGAGGAAAGCATCTCATTTCGCTTGGGGGTACTGTTATAATTCCTTGAAACTGGTAGTGTACTGCATGAGTATGAAGGAAGGAAGGAACACAGACAGGAAAGAGCACTCTTTCCCTTCTGTGTTCCTTCCTTCCTTTGTACTCGTGCAGTACACTACCCGTTCAACATGAACTTACTAGCGTACAAGAAGGTTTCATTGCAACTTGAAACTGGTCATCATCATTTATCATCCTTTATTAACCCTTAAGGGCCCTGAACAGGGCATTACATAAGGTATGATTGTTAGTATGATTGTGCAGACTCTTGTAACAAAGCCCAATAGCATTGCAGCAAATAAAGAGCACACAAAAAGAACAAAAATTCAGTACTAATGACCGCTGAAAAAACGCGTAGACACAAGGATGCGAGGGAGCTGAAATTTAAAACATAGGGCAATTACAAAGATATTATACAAGAAAAGAGTGCATAACTAAAGTTATTTAAGAAAAAGCGTGCCTAAAGATTGCTTAAATTTTTCTGAGTTCGTCTCAAGGGCAATGCCTTCAGGAAGGCAATTCCAGTCTTCGATGGCTGCCGGAAGAAATGATTTATTGAATGAAACGGTCGAACCGTGAAGGCGTTGATCGCTGTTGGAGTTGAACAGGCGGCGAGAAGTTCGAGCGGGTGGGAGTAACAGTGTTCCATGCAAGTGGGAGAAGCTGTGATATAATTTGTGGAATAGGACAAGTCGGGAGATTCTACGTCTTGCTACTAAAGGGGGAAGTTCAAGAGATGATTTAATGATCGTTACGCTAGCGTGTGAATTATAATTCGATGAAATAAATCGGGCAGCACGATTTTGGACCGTCTCGAGAGAGGCGATCAGGTATTCTTGGAAGGGGCTCCAAATGGCGGAAGCATATTCTAATTTGCTTCTAACAAAGGTTTCGTAAGCAATTTTCCTAATTTCCGGAGGGGACAGACGTAGGGTTCTTTTCAAGAAACCTAAGCTGCTGGACGTATCGGTTACAATATTAGAGATATGCTCAGACCATGACAGTTTGCTGGTAATGAGGACGCCTAGATATCGGTAAGAGGTTGTATGAGACAGAGCTGAAAGCGTGTATTGATATATCAAGTTACTCTTTTTGCGTGAAACAACCGTGCATTTGCACTTTGAGACATTAGTTTCCATGAGCCAGCGTGAGCACCATGATTCTATTAGGTTTAAATCATATTGTGATAAACACTGGTCATTACTGTTCGAGATTTGACGGTAGACAACGCAATCGTCCGCAAAGAGGCGAATAGATGACGTTATTCCTGATGGCAAGTCGTTGATAAAAATAAGAAAGAGAAGCGGGCCAAGGACTGATCCCTGAGGAACGCCGGAGATAACTTGTGCGGGTGTTGAAAGCTTGCCACCGATGACTGTGAACTGGGAACGTGCTGTTAGAAAACTTTTTATCCATGATAAAGTAAGTGGATCAAGATTTAGACAACTGAGTTTCGCCATGAGACCACAATGAGCCACGCGATCAAATGCCTTTGAAAAATCAATGTAAATGACGTCGGTCTGAAAAGAGGAATCCAAGTTCAAGTCAAGGTCTCTGGTGAATTCGAACAGTTGTGTTTCACTTGATAGCCCAGGATGAAAGCCCTGTTGCTTGTGGAAAAAGAAAGAATTGTTTTCGAGATGACTGGCGACGTGGGAATAGATCATGTGCTCCATAAGTTTGCATGCAACACAGGTCAGTGATATAGGCCGGAAATTTGACGGGTCAGAGCGATTACCTTTCTTGAAAACCGGGGTTACCATCGCAGTTTTCCAGTCCTCAGGAATTTCACCTTCCGAAAGGGACTGCGCAAAAATTTTCTGCAAGATTCGACTCGACACGTCTCTGGTACTTTTAAAAAATTTCGCAGGAATATTGTCAGGTCCCGGAGCACTAGAAGTTCTTAGTTTCCTGATTAAACACGAGATTCCCCCAGCCGTGATAACGACTGGTGACACTGCACTGAAGTTTAGATTGAGAGACGGCGGTACAGGTGCAGAAGTGAAAACAGATGAGAAGTAGGAGTTCATGACATTTGCTCGCTGATCAAGTGGAACGTCAGAGCCATCTGGATATACAAGCGTAATGTTGTGGGACCGATTTTTTGGTTTTTTTAAAATGTTCCAAAATTTTTTGGGGTTAGTACTTACGATTTTTTTTAGATCTTCATGTTGAAATTTGCGTTTCGAGCGCCTCAAAAGACTGGCATATTCCCGCAAATAGTCTGAATATCTCTTCCATTTAGAAGTAGATGATGATCTTTGAGCAACACGATGCAACCTTTTTTTCTTACGTGAAAGTTTTCTTAACGAGTTAGAGCACCAAGGCTTGCTTGCGTCGTCTCGAATACTTATCAGAGGGACATGAGTATCAATTAGACTTTGAACTTCCCGTTTGAAAAGCAACCAGTTATCGTTAACTGATCTTGATGAAGCAGACAGATGAACACATTCAATAATAGCAGAAGAGTTCGCCTTGTTGTAGCTCCTAATGTATTTATTTATTGGCTGTTTCTTTTGAATGGGAATAGATAGGTTAAACGTCACGGCTTTGTGATCACTTAGTCCCATGGCAACTGACACCGATGAAACTAAGTCAGACGAGAACAAGATTGAGAATGTTATTTCCGCGAGTGGGAGAATGTATGGCCTGAGTAAGGTTGAACAAAAGGGCTAACTCAAGGAAGTCTTTAGATAATTGTGAGGATGCAGTTAAGGTATTCCACTCTATCTCAGGAAAGTTGAAATCGCCGCAAAGTATATAATTGGCATTAGGGAACTGGGAAGTCAAATTAAGTAGAACCAAGCGCAGTTCACTAGTGAAAGAGTGCTCACAGTTCGGGGGGCGGTAACATGCAATAAGTATGTTCGTACAAGTTTTGAGGGACATCTTAATGTGGTTACAGTTTAGTGTGACGCGGCACGAGGTGATACTTGAACGAACAAAGACCAATACACCACCACCTTCTCGTTTAGTTCTATCGTACCTATAAGTAGCAAATGGGGTAGTATCTTGCAGTAGTTCATCGTTCTCGATGTCCGGGGTTAGCCACAATTCCGTAAAGATAGCAATGTCAGCTTCGTTGTCCTCAAGAAGAGCCTCCACAATATTGCAACCCGGTATGCTATCACTAGGGCTCTTCCGACCAGCACTGCTACGGACGTCGCCGACTTCTTGTTGCGTGACGTTATACTACACCACGGTGCCCCTCGCCAACTGCTCACACATCGTGGCCGCGCATTTTTGTCGCGAGTAATCGACGATCTCTTGCGATCCTCCTCCACGCAGCACAAGTTGACCACCTCCTACCATCCCCAGACAAATGGTCTCACCGAGCGCCTCAATCGTACCCTCACGGACATGCTTTCCATGTACGTTTCGTCTGACCACCGCGACTGGGACCTGGCCCTACCGTACGTCACTTTCGCCTATAATTCCTCACGCCATGACACTGCCGGTTATTCTCCGTTTTATATGCTTTCCGGCCGCGAACCGACCTTACCACTGGACACCCTACTTCCGGATGTTACCGCGCCGCCTAGCGAATATGCTCGTGATGCCATCGCTCGTGCCGACCACGCGCGTCAAGTCGCCCGCTCGCGGCTGTGCGCCTCGCAAGCAAGCCAGAAGCGCCTTTATGACAGCCGCCATCGCGACGTTGCCTTCTCACCCGGTTCCTTAGTACTACTATGGTGTCCTTATCGACGTGTTGGCTTGTCCGAAAAGCTGCTGTCAAGATACACGGGTCCTTACTGCATCGTCCGCCAAGTAACGGACGTTACCTATGAGATTGTTCCCCCGTCTCCCCGACTCTGTCTACTGCAGCTCGTCCCACCGACATAGTTCACAGTGACCAGACTGAAGCCTTACTACCTCCCGTCTGACGACCGAGTTTAAAGTGCGCCGAGACGGCGCTTCTACCTCCGGGGGTAATGCTACGAAGCGACCATAGTATCTGGGTATGGCTCATACCATCGATGAAGAAGAAGACGAAGACTGGACTGGCTGATGCGTGGACTGTCCACCATCTTGGTTGTTGCCTGGTTAAAGCCTCCCTGTAAATACATTGTAAATAGCCGTCCTCTGTGTCTTTCTCGTAACAGTATCTTTTTTTGGTAAATAACTACGAACATTCGAAAGTACGACTCGCAAGTGGTTTCAAAGACAGGGGAGGGACATGCAAGGGCGGAACCTCGGTATTGTGAAGCACATGTTAGTGGCTATGGTTTGAATTGAATGACAGGGTCATTTTGGTCGTCATAAACAAAACGCTTACTGCCAGCGATAAGTTTGTCGAATCTTGGAAGGAAGCCCACGCTCCTGTGCATAAAGATGAAGTGTATGCCTAGCCAGGCATGCAGGAAAATCTTCTCGTACAGAAAACGATGTGCCCTTCCCACCACAGGAAAGAATTTGTGATTTGCCTTTGAACCGTGAAAACTTCACGATGACAGGGCGGTGCTTATTTTCCTGGAATCTGCCTAGTCTATGGGCCCGTTCAATGTTGTTAGGTTTTGGCAAAAGTGTATTAAAATAGAATAAAGAGCAGCTTCTGTGTTATGTAGTATGTTTCATGGTCAGATAGACCATTACTGCAATGTTCTTATGGCGCCTAACAGTTAAATCTGCCTAGCGGGGCTGTATCTCTAGCCTGGACACATCTGTCATAGAGTCGGACGTGTTCAACAACTTAAAACAAAACTACTACTTTCGAACATCTTGCAACTCTGCACTGGAAAAGTGCCGAGCATGCCATGTTTGAGTGCACCGGCTTCTGCACTGTGGCTAGGCTTGAGTTATCAGAACCTGCAACTTTTATTTAGTTCAGTTTATTGACCTCGAGGGCCTCCCGAAGGAGGTATTACATAAGGGGTAGGTTAACAATTAACGCGCCGCAGACACGTCGATGTGCATAATTGGTTGACAGCGATCTCGCGGCACGTGACCCGAGCAGCGATCGGTGATGGAGGAGGCTGAGCTGGCATTCTCTGCGTGGCACCGGTCGACGAAGGGTGTCCTGCCAGCTACGCACTGGTGACAAGGAGACGAGGGCGTCGGGCACCGGGGTGCCGTCGATCTGGCTTACGATTGAGCGCGTATTTCGGAGTGGCAGCGGCTGGACTGTAGCAGTTCCCAGCGTACCCGCAGCACTCCACCTTCGCTGGCAGAACGGTACGACCAGCAGAAGAATCACAGCAGAGGGCCCGGTCTTTGTTGGAGACCGAGCACCACTTAAGAGGCCTAGGCTAGGCCTAAGCGGTGATTTGCCACGTCACCGGAGAAGCAAGGTGGCGGACATAGACGGACTTGGCGTGAGCGGCGGCCACCACTAGCACCGTTTGTCGACGACGGCTACGTGGACGCGACACGCCGAGAGCCCCGATTCTGGAACGAACCGCGCCGAATTCAATGTAAGAGTGTCAAACTTCAGTTTGAGCAGCTAGCAGCGACCGCGGATGTGAACGCGAGGCCCAGTCTTGGTTGACTCCCGTTGGAACTGTGCCCAATGCGGAGGATTTGTAGTTTGGATATTTAGTGTGTTTGTCTAACTGTTTAGTTCTCCCTTTTTTGTGTGCGAGTTGGTGTTACATGTTTTTCGTGTTTTGGTGGTCCAGTGCATAAAGTAACGTTTTTTGGTTCTTGTCAACGCTTTATGCATTCGTCACTCTCTCTCTCAATCCATCGGAGCAAGTGCTCCCGAGATGCTCCCACACACTCGTGACAAATCTGTTGCTTTAGTAGAGCTACAGTTCGTTCATGCTCGTTCTCAAAAAACGTCAGTGTCTCCTTTCCTGACAGTTTTCTGCTCTTTACGATCGCCGCGATCGACGGAGCGCTAATACAGCGATCTCCGTAAGTACGGAGATCGCTGTATTAGCGCTCCGTCTGTGCACCTGAAGGACAAAGAGCTGATGCTCTTTGACATATGTTCGAACTGACTAGTGCCCCTTTCCACCTTTCATCTTCTTGTGTTATTTGCTTGTGTAGTTTCCGCACGTGCTAGTGATCAACAAAAATCTCGCACCTTTTGCTACTAAGTAGCGACGCATGCTTGGCTCTAGGCTAGCTTCACACCTTGTTGCGTCATTTGCTTCGTTTTTCGGCTTTTGGGTGTGGTTTGACGGCGTTTTGAGACATCTGCACATGCGCAGTTCATGTTTTCTCGTGGGTGGCTGTTTTTCGTATGAATAAACTTAGTTGCAAGTGAGCGTCTTTCCTGTCCACACTTATCCTTCCTAAATTTTCAACGCTCTATTCCGCAAATATCACTAAGTTCGCTTCCAGTCCACTAAACAATACTCCCATTCGCTATCAACACACCTATATACATAGCTATACATATTCATCACTACAACACCTTTCTATGCAGCCCTGTAGCCCTTCTTTCCATCTCCAAATCATTGACTAATAATACTAATACATAATTTACCACCATCGTATTGTCGGCCCTACATACTTTTTACCATTTCCCTATACACGAGCTTGGCGATGACATTCTTTTGTTTCCCTTTACACCTCTAAATTTCGAAAAGCTTGGTCTGTGTCCTATATCTGATGCACTAAGTCCCTGCCAACACACAACTATACCAAACTATAGGCGATGCGCAGAGTGCCGACGACGCCATCTGCCTCCACGGCTCGGAAGCGTTGGTGGGTCCGGGCGAGCAGTGTTCCCGCGAGCGTGTACGCGAGTGCACGGATGGATGTGTTTTCATCATGATTTAATGAACCTGTCGGGCTTCAGCGATGTCGAAAAATAACTGCTGCATTGTCGGCTGCTCACACACACACAAAAAATCGCCAGGAATGCACTTCTACAGGTTTCCGGTGCTATTTCATGACCGACGGCAGCGGTGGATTGCGGTGGAACACTGCCGAAACAAAGCAATCGCGCTTTGTTTACGGCAGTGTTAGAATGATTACCGTGTTTTTATTTCTCCATTTACGTCGCCACGTCTTCAGCGAACGCTACTACGTTTACACTTGCTCACCTCGCCTGCATTGTAGACGCTACAATGCACACGAGGTTGTTATTACTGATAAGACTCGATGCCTAGGCTCTCTTGAAAAATGAATGGCGCGAAGTGCAATGCCAGAAAAATGTGGGGTAGGTGATGGCTCCTTTACAAAAGCGCCGTGGAATCACACATGTGCTGCACGAAATCGGCTGCATTCTACCTATTGATGGCACTGGAATGCGATCACCAGTGCAGAATGTTCGCTGTGCGCTTGTCTCAACTATATGCATATTGGCTGGAAAACATGGCACCTGTGCGCATTGAAGTCTTTGACGATCACGTAGAACCTAACACCATTTTGCAACACTTAGTAATAGCTTGCAAAAAACCTTGCAAATACGTAGCCAAGCTGCTATGACAAGCTAGGAGCTCCGCTGTGACTCAGTCTCGCGCCACTAGTGCAAGCTGCTGTTACGACTGGGGTTTGCACTTCGGAAAACATTTGTGCGAGCCCCTCTTCGAAAGCCCACCGTGTTTCGGCTATGCGGCGGAAGGACCCCTGCTGCGGGATTGATGACCCGGCGACCTTCGGGCAAGACACCGCCGGCAACTGCATCGGGACGGCAGCGCACGGGTGCGGACGTGGCTCTCTGGCACCTCGTTGTTTTGTGTGATTCCGGCGAGGAACGGTCGTTTGTGTGCGGCCATGTGGACGCGGACATTAGCGCACTTCCGGACGAACGCTCTGGGTGGCCGGGGTGTGAGCGCAGTGGTCAGCATGTGTGCGTGGTTTATCGCGATCCGGCGGGTTCCGGATGGGTGTGCGTGTGCCCTCCTCGCGGCTATGGCGAACACTGGGAGAGTGCGAGGTTGACGCCCACTTGAGGGCGGTGACCATGAAGGACGCTAACGTGTGTTGATTGGACATTTCTAATTAAGGCTTATTCCCCAGCTAGGGATCTGGGGACGACAACCTTTGTAGAAAAACGAGCTGCCGAGCTCTCTCTCGGCGCATTTCTCATTCTCAACCATGAAATAAACTTCGTTAAGTTTTCCTCTGCCCCGGTCTCTTGATCTGCCTCGGCTCGTATCTCCGGAAGTCTCAGAGCCAGCAGTATGATTCCAATTTCCGTCTCCGCAAGGTCCACGCTACCAAATGGATCGGCTCCGTGGAGCGGCAGGCCGGTCCCAACAAACTGAATGCTGAGCAGTGGGATGAACCGCAACAAACGGCTGGCAGCGGTAGGGATCGCAACACTGCCGAGATATTTTTTCACAGGTTTATCGTGCTGGTTTCAAAGTTTTACCAACGTTGATCCTTCGCGTGGCCGCACCCGTGAAATCCATGCGCCGGTGCGACAGCGCTCCCTCAAAATCTACTATATAAACAGATGGCACGTAAACGAATCTACTGTGTCGAGAAAAACGTTGGTTCACGCGTCAACGCATGCAGACATTAGTGATCGGGGCGTTATAAAGAAAGTGGTGTACTTTCGATGAGCTCCACTTCGTAGGGGAGCTTGTTGACGCTTGTCCGTGGCAAACACTTGGCGCATATGTTGACATTGTCGTCCCACAGAGCTGTGACATCGGACACATGTCCACTATTATCAAGTGCGGCTCCTTTGCGCACACTATCGGCGCAAAAGTAATTATCTAGGACGTGCACAAGCGGCAAATTGCACGCGCGCACTTCCATCATGCTTGCAGTGAAATGAGGCGTCTGCTACGCGACCCATCAGCGGTTCCAACGGCCGCCGCTACGCGGCTTTCAGTGGCGCCCCTATAGGCACTGCGCATTGCGTATAGGCTTCACCACAATAGCACTCTGTCATGCAGGCATAAATAGCCATTCCTTACACTCCTTTTTATACCAGTTGGTACGCACAAAGATACAATTTTTCTTTGCTATAGCGCTCGTTATGCGGATGTCCTCACGACCATCTTGCCCTTTTTCTCAAACCGTTGGCTACCAACACAATATACACTGCCTTGCTGCAACAGTCCTTCGTGGTATGCCTCTTGCCTCATTGCTCTCTCCACTCTTACTATTTTCCTTTCGCCGCTACCTCTATACACTTGCTTGGCAATCACCACGTTCTCTTTCCTTTCCCTGTAGCTGGTTAAACACGCTCTCTTTTCTCATCGTCTGTCTGTACCCTTTCAAATGTTTCTAAGTTCTTTTCCTACCGAAAACCAATATTCCATAAGACCTCGTGCTTCCGTTTTCTTTTTCCTTGCCCCCTGTTTCATCTTTTGCTGTTGGTCTTTTCTCCATTATTTCTATACCCATTTTTTAGCAAAAACAATAGCTTCCCTTTTTCTTTAAATGATTAACTGTTCCGTTCTGCACTTCCCTCTTTACCTGGTCTGTTTCCGTCCATTTATCTATTTCCTTGAGCCTGCCACTGTTCACTTCCGTCAAAAGCTATCCTATCTTAAACTCACAATCTTCTTCTTTCAGGGGCCACAGAAAAAAACCTTTCCACTTTATTTCTGGGCCTTCTTTTGATCAGCAACCCGAGAAAAACACTCGTGTGTCTCCTAGCTCGTGCATTTCGCCTCAAACGCTCACTACGACCGCGGCGTTTCCTCTCATTGCCAAACATTCTCAGGCGCCCCTTCCTTGCTGAATTCGCTCGCGAACGCCGGGTGTGGCCGATGCACTTGGTATCTTTCAAGGTCAAACGCCTCCTCAAACAACATTCTCTTGCTCGTCTTTTTACTGCGCGCCATCGTGGCCGCCTTGCGTGGCTCCTGCGTTTGTCCTCTTTCAGACACGAGCGCCTCTCGTGAACCACTTCTCTTGTGCATCTACTTAACCCACGCTGTCGTCGACGCAGTGCGTTTACGCCTCTTGCGACCTACTTTTCTCCGGCGTCTACTTCTTGCACGGCATCTATTTGATCAACGCTCAATCAATATGCTTCGTTCATTCGCTTTTCGCCCCTTTCTAATGCGCGTTCTGGGACGTGTCTTATCGCCAAGTTCACCATCAACTTTCTGAACTACCTTTAGCTCCGCTAAGGTATCCTTCTCGTTATGTGCCAGCCTACGCTTACCTCTATTAGCATCATCGCCGGCTACAGTTACACTGCACCGGCCCTCTAATTTGGCACTTTCGTCACACAGATCCCGGCTAAGCTTCAGAACCTTCACTGTGGGGCATGCATCGGGACAGTCCCCTTTAACTTTATGCTTGCAGCAACCTGCAATGCTCTCACGGTGGTCCTGCACCGACTGTGCGTTTTCTTCCCCCGTTACGCTCAACAGCAGTTCTCGGGTGCCTACGCCCGCATCATCCATACTCGACTCTAGCTCCTCTAGCCTTATGGTAACTGCGCCGCACCCCTTCGACTCTACCGAGACGATCTCCTGACTCGCCTGAATTTCCTGAAGTTCGCTAACTTCCGCCTAATGTTCACAAATTTCAACTGATTGCACTACTGGCAAATTTGCACATGATGTCTCCTCCCTTTTCCGGTACTTCAGCTTCCCTTTGGCCTCAGCTATCTGTTGCTTTAGTAGAGCTACGGTTCGTTCATGCTCGTTCTCAAAAAACCTCAACGCCACCTTTCCCGACAGTTTTCTGCTCTTTACGATCGCCGCCAACCGCTCCCAATCCATCTTCGCAACCCCTGACGATCATTCGTGACTGGGCCTGGAGATGTTAAATCCTGGCAAAGGCTCGCCAATTATTTGTCACGAGTGTGTGGGAGGATCTCGGGAGCGCTTGCTCCGATGGATTGAGAGAGAGTGACGAGAGGCGTAAGGCGTTGACAAGAACCAAAAAATTCATAGCATATCCACGGAGTGAATGATGGTGAGTGGGCGAAGCTCCGGAGGTTCATCGTAGATCGTGCCGAGTTCCGGATTAATTTAGTTAATGCACACGCGATGAATCCTTATGGTTCAACTACGCACAAGTGAAATCTCCCACCGGCTCTTCATTGCAAGTCAAGATCCAGTGCCTATATATATTGTTACGGGGCGTGTAGAAGGGTTTATTCGAGGTAGCTGGGCGGCAAGCAATATGGCAGCACTGCAGGTCGTTCTCTCCTTCTTCGCTGCTCTCTGTACCTCCTTGTTGTTGCTGCTGCTGCTCCACTACCATTTGACGCACCGTATCATCGCTCCCCTCGCAGACAAAGCCCTCTGGGCGAGAAGTCAGCCGAGCCGGCGTTGAGTGAAGGGCTTCAGCCGTGCTACGTGCGTGATTTCGGTCTTGGATGACCGTCTGCCCGTGGCACAGAGCCGTGCAATTCTATAGTTTGACTTTGCTGAGGCGTTCGACGACAATAAACGGTCCATCATAGTTTGCGAGCAGTTTTTGCGAGGCCACGTTTACGGACAGGGGTCCATAGCCACACTAGGTCACCCGGGGCGTAAGAGACCTGTCGGTGTCGACTGTCGTATCGCAGCTTGTACCGCTTCCGCGAGGCTAGGGTACGTAATCGCGCGAGGCGCCGAGCCTCCTCCGTGCGGCAGAGAGTTGCGGCGATACAAGCGTCGTCATGCATGCTAAAAGGAAGGATAGTGTCCAGTGTATACCTTGGCGGACGGGCTTAAAGTAGAAAAAACGAGCTGTATCCGGTGGTTTCATGTTGCGCAGTGTTGAATGCGTACGTGACGAACGGCAGCACGTCATCCCAGTTCTTGTGGTCCGAGCCAACGTACATGGAAATCATGTTCACGAGTGTTCTGTTCGTCCGTTCTATCAGCCCATTAGTCTGCGGGTGATAGGGTGTGGAGTGTCGCAGGTGGGAGGCGCAAAAGTGAAGTAGTTCTTCAACGACATCAGCTGTGAACTGGTGCCCACGGTCGCTTATAATCACTCGAGGAGGCCCATGCCGAAGTATAATGTAATGCAGGATGAACTGTGACACCTCGTGTGCAGTTGCAGAAGGTAGTGCTGCTGTCTCGCAGAATCGAGTGAGATAGTCGGCACAGACTATGATCCAGCGGTTGCCCTTGGAAGAACGTGGGAATGGGCCGATGAGATCGATGCCGACTTGCTCAAAGGGCAAGCTGGGGGGCACCACAGGATGTAAGCAACCGGCCGGAGCTGCGGTAGGTCGCTTGTGGCTTTGACATTCGGTGCAAGTGGCTACGTATGTCTCTGTTGTCTTGCGCATTTGAGGCCAGTAAAACCTTTCTTTGGCACTATGAAGTGTTCGCGTAGATCCTAAATGACCCGCAGTAGGATCATCGTGCACAGCTCGCAAAACATAAGAGCGGAGAGATTCTGGCACCACCAGAAGAAACCGTGCACCTATACTGGAGAAATTCTTCTTGTATAGAAGTCCATCCCGAACACAGTAACATGAAGTTGACTCTTTCACAGTAGAGAAAAGCGGCACTAAGCTCGGGTCCTCACGTTGCGCTTTTGCAAAGGTGGTAGCATCTGGGACGTCACGATGTACAGACGCAATGAGATGGTCGAAACCGTCGGCGTCACATTCCGTTACACGAAGAGGCATCCGGGAAAGGCAGTCGGCGTCAGCATGTCGTCGCCCGCTCTTGTATGAGACACTGAAGCTATACTCTTGCAGACGCAGGGCCCATCTTGCAAGGCGTCCAGATGGATCACGAAGATTCACGAGCCAGCATAGAGAATGGTGGTCGGTGACGATCGTAAAGTGACGCCCATACAGGTGTGACCGAAACCGCTGCACGGCAAAAATAACAGCGAGGCATTCTTGCTCAGTCACCGTGTAGTTACGCTCAGGTTTGCTTAGTGACCGACTTGCGTAGGCGATTACGTGTTCTTTTTCCTCGAAGCGTTGAACCAGGACAGCACCAAGACCAACACCACTCGCATCTGTGTGGACCTCTGTTGGCGTGGGAGGATGTCGGAGTATCGGTTGCGACTTGAGCAGGAACTTCAGTTGTCGAAAGGAAGCAGAACACTCAGGTGTCCACTCGAAAGACGCGTTCTTGTGCAGGAGGCTGGTCGAAGCATAAGCTACGTCAGCAAATCGAGGAATGAACCGCCTGAAATAGGAGCAGAGCCCTAGAAAGCTGCGGAGTTCCTTTACAGATTTTGATGGTTCAAATGCTTCAACAGCTTCTGTTCTTGCAGGATCAGGCCTAACGCCATCTTTGTCCACGAGATGTCCCAACACCAAGGCTTGATGCTCACCGAAATGGCATTTTTTTGAGTTCAGCACAAGACAAGCCTTCCGTATACAGCCGAGAACAATGCCGAGACGCACGTTGTGCTCGTTAAATGTGCGCCCAAAGGTAATGACATCGTCAAGATAGCACATGCATATCTCCCATTTTAAACCTCGTAGAATAGTGTCCATGAAACGTTCAAAGGTAGCAGGCTCGTTGCACAAGCCGAACGGCATAACGTTGAATTCAAAAAGGCCATCCGGAGTTACGAAGGCTGTTTTCTCTTTGTCCTCTGTATGCATCGGGATTTGCCAATAGCCGGATCTAAGGTCTACGGAAGAAAAATAAGAAGCAGAATGAAGACAATCTAAGGCATCATCTATGCGCGGAAGGGGGTAGACATCAAAAGAAGAGGCGTGCAGGACACGGACACAAGGAGAGCAGTGGACACCACGAACGCCATCTTTCTTCGTAGACATCTTTCTTCGTGACTTCGTTTAGCCGCGGGTAATCAACACAGAAGCGCCAGCTGCCGTCTTTCTTTTTGACAAGAATTACAGGTGCCGCCCAGGGACTGGCAGACTCCTGAATTACTCCCTTGTGCAGCATTTCTGGTACTTGCTCACCAATTATCTTGCGTTCACTCGGAGATACTCTGTGCGGCTTCTGGCGTACAGGGTGCGCTGATCCTGTATTTATGCGATGGCGTACTCGAGACGAAATTGGGAATGTCTGGTCCTTCTGTGCAAAGTCGAACACTTGCAAGTGCTGGGAGAGAACACTCACTAATTCGTGTCGTTCACTCGTGCAGAGCGATTTGCTCACCATCTGGAGTAGTTTGGAGTCTAACTGGCTGGCATGGAGGGGCTCGTCTGTAGCTTCGGATTCCAGTGCAGCCAGGAACGTTGGTGTTTCTTTTGTGAAGAGAGCTAGCTTCATGCCAGCAGGTAGTATGGGCTGGGCTGCGTAATTCATTGCCCGTAAACCAGCGTGTCCTTCAACTACCGACTCTAAACAATGCGGAACCAAAACGTTCTTCTTTACACAAACCGAATGAAGAGGATCTGTCGCGGCATCAATGAAATGTGGTATGTTCGGTACCAGAGCAAACTACCGGGACGCATGCTGTGCAGAGTGTAGGAATGACTGTATCTTCGCAAACACAAAAGACGCTCTCGCTCTCTTCACGTGGCGAGTTCTCCATGAGTCCGGCCAAACCCTCACGCTGTATTGAGAGCTCCCCGCTACGACAATCAACTGCTGCACCACACTCCTGCAAGAAATCTATACCTAAAATAATGTCGTGGGTAGATCTAGCAATAACGGCAAATTCGGTTGCAAACAGTTTTCCACACAAACACACATCCGCGGTACAAACACCAACAGGGCATAGCGGGTCACCGCTAACACTACGAAACGTGGGAATAGTTTTCCCCGAAAACATCACTTTTTGTCCCAGTAACACTTTAAAACTAAGGCTCATTACAGAAATTGTTGCCCCTGTATCCACAAGAGCCGTGGTGATGGAGACCGCGGAGCATGTGGGGCAGGCGGTGGTGTTATGCTTCTATCGGAGGCTGGTGATGGGTTCCGGAACCGACGAGTGGCTGGCGGCCGTGGCCATATATGGGGGCATATATATGGGTGGCCGGTGAACGGTTCTCCAGCGCATGCAGTCGGTATTTTTCAATCAAGAAACTCGCTAGAAGACGCTGCCTGCATTAACGTTGTCTCTCGCGGGTGAGGGCACGTTCTCCTTCTTTGCGAGCTGGTAGCGCATTCATCGAAGAAAGAGCGTTTCCATAGTCAACGCGCGCCTTTTGCGCTCTCTCTCTGTCTCTCTCTCACAAGACAGCAGATGGAAGAGTGAGAGAGCTCGCGCGCCTCGACGTGCTTAGCTTCTTTTCAGCTACCCAGGCAACATCGTTGTTCAGGTGGACCACGCGAAGCCAGTCATTATAAGGTACCGACTGCCTTTTCTGCACCCGTCAAGCTGGCTCAGTTGTGCCCGAGAACCACTCGCGAGGAGATTGGCCGGCAGGGTTGTGGTAAGCATCACGACATGACCTATGCTAGGTGTGTCAAAGGCGTGGTATATGAAATTCCCCTTACCTGAGGCAACTCGTACATCGGCAAAACGGGACGCTGTATAAACGAACGAGCCAGGAAGCACGAACTAAATCTAATGAAAGATGGCTTGGCGCATTTGCCAATGCACAGCAAGAGCTGCACAGGTCAACCACGTGTTAAAGAGATCAGGATTTTAGGCAGGAGCAAAAATCAAACTGCGCGAGAGCTCATGGAAGCATATTACATAAAAAGAAAGGGACAAGTTGTCTCAGCGATACGTCCATATCTTTGTATGATTCGGAGAAGAGATTGTTTGACTGCTAGATAACGTAGGCTTGTGAAGAGACTACGCATGTATCTTGACTATTTATTCCTGGGATACACCCAGACCTATGCAGTTGGAAGTGCCGCTTGTCCTGTTGCTGTGTTTCTACCATTGTGTGTATGTTGTTCTAGTGGCGGCTTCATCATGATGTTAAGTAAATACCAACTAGGCCAGCAAGCTGTGTTGTTGTCGGTACTTGTCGGTACCAAGAAAGAGTCATCGTCCTGGTCACCCTGCGGCGGTGGATCGACGTGGGCGCGAGACAAGCAGTCGGTGTCGGAGTGCTTTCGTCCGCTCTTGTAGACGACGGTGATGTCAAATTCTTGCAGTTTGAGACTCCACCGTGCGAGGTGCCCCGATGGATCTTTCAAGTTAGCTAGCCAAACAAGGCATGGTGGTCACTCACTACTTTGAAAGGCCTGCCGTACAGGTAGGGGCGGAACTTTGATGTAGCCCAGATGATGGCAAGGCATTCTTTTCTGTGGTGGAATAATTCGCTTCTGCCTTCGAAAGTGACCGGCTAACGTAACTGATGACCCTTTCAAGTCCGTCGATCCTCTGCACGAGCACAGCGCCGAGCCCCGTGCTGCTTGCGTCCGTGTGAATTTCAGTGTCGGCTTGTTCGTCGAAGTGCGCGAGTATTGGTGGTGTTTCCAGGCGTCGCTTTTGTTCTTGAAATGCCTCGACTTGCGGCGTTTCCCATTTGAAGTCAACGTTGGCCTTCGTGAGGTACGTCAGTGGCTCGGCGATCCGTGAAAAGTTCTTGACGAAGCGCCTGTAATAAGCGCGGAGGCCAAGAAATCGCCGTACTGCCTTCTTCTCGGTGGGCGGAGGAAAGTCGGCAATCGCAGCTGTTTTCTGCGGATCAGGACGTACTCCCGACTTGCTAATAACGTGGCCAAGGAACAACAGTTCCTCGTAGGCGAAGCGGCATGTTTCTGGCTTCAGGGTAAGTCCGGAGGCTTTGATTACCCGAAGAACAGCTTCAAGGCGCCGGAGGTGTTCGTCGAAGCTGGAAGCAAATACAGTCGAACACAAATATATCGAAGTCGAAGGGGATCGCGAATTAGTTCAATATATGAAAAATTCGATATAAAAAAATACAGGCCCCGAGAGCTTACCTGTAGCGGACCATCACCTACAATAGGCGCATTCAAGAATGACAACTAATTCCGCACACACGCCGCAACAGAATGCTTTATTTGCTCGAAAAAAAAAAATCGCTTATCTTGGCCTGCTTCTTCGTTTTCGAAATGAAGTTGAAGATGCTAGGCTCGATCTTATCAAGGCTGTCCAGGTGCGACAGCCCGGTTTTCTCCATGTCGCCGCAACAACGGCGAATGACGCCGAACGCTGCCGCCACTTCAGTGGCAGAGTACGTGCGTGTAGCCACCGCCTCGTCCGGAGGATCCTCCTCATCACTTGAGCTGTCGGCCTGGGCATCCTGGGTCCCTGCGACCGCAGCTACTATGTCCTCGTCAGCGAGGCTCGCAACGGCCCGAACATTGCAGTCCGCTTCCACGAAATCGTCCGCAGACACTTCGGGTGGAGCGGCTGCCGGGAAGAGGGACGACAACTCGCGAAACGCGTTGTCTATGCGCTCTTTGTCGCCGTCTTCACCGGTTTCCGCAAGTTCCGCCGTCTTGAAGCCTGCCTTGCGGAAGCAGTTGACCACTGTGTCCGTCTTCACGTCTTGCCAGGCACCAGTCATCATTTGTATGGCACCAGGAAGGTCAACCTTAAGCTCAATGCCCATGCGGAGGTTGACCAGCAGCCTATCAAGGAGTCTCCTCCTGTAGCCCACCTTGAAGGACTTGATGATGCCCTGGTCAAGCGGTTGCAGCTTCGCCGTCGTGTTGGCCAGCAGAAACTTCAGCTCGATGTTTTTGAGCTCGCAGGTGGTGTGGTGGGCCGAGCAGTCGTCCACAAGAAGGCAAGCACGACGCCCCGACTTGCCCAGCTCGACGTCCCACGCTTGCAGCCATTCTCTGAACAGCTGACACGTCATCCACGCCTTCTTGTTTGAGGTGTAGCGAGTGGGGAGCTGCCTAGAGTTCTTGAAACAGCGCAGTGCCCTTGCTTCCTCAATCACAAAGGGCTGGAGCTTCCAAGACCCATCCATGTTGACTGCAAGCAGAACGCTCACGCGAACTTTACTCGTTTTGCCCCCGTGACACGTGCTACCGCGGACGTCAAAAGTCTTGCTCGGCAACATTTGCCAAAAAGAGACCGGTCTCGTCGGCATTGAAAATCCCACAGGAGAAAACTTCGCGGAGATTTCCAGCCACTCCTTCGTCGTCCACTGCCGGATGTCCTGGCTACTGACGGCTTCGCTTTCGCCAGAAATGGTTTTGCCAACGATGTTGTAGCGCTGCTTAAATCGGTGAAGCCACCCGGTGTTGTCGGCGAAGTTGTCTTCACCGAGTGCAGCGGCAAACCATGTGGCCTTGGCCATCAGCACTGGGCCATCCACAGCAATGTTCTTCGAGCGCACTTCTAAGAACCAGGCATAGAGTGCCTTTTCTACATTCCCGTGGGCAGGAGCGCACACACGACAGGCTCCCGATGTTCGCTGCTCCGCCGCCTTTGCCTTGATATCTGCCTTGTTCTTCAACAAGGTGCTCGGAGTGCTCCGTGGTATCCCGAAGTCGTCCGCGACGGTCGAACATTTCTCGCCCGCCTCAACACGCTGAATAGCCTTCAGCTTCGTCACAGGTCTTGCGCTTCTTGATGCTGGCCATAGCTACACGAGACGAGCAGTCGACAATTCAAGGAGTCCGCGGCGGCTTTGCACACCACGCATGCAAAAGAGGAATGCTGCACATGCGGTGGTACGTAGGCGGCGCGACAACGGAAGCGGACTCCGCCAACAAAGCGCTCGCAAGGCGATGGCCACCTGCGAGGGCAACAGCAAAAGGCGCGAGCTGTGGTTGGCTGATCAAAACTCGCAAAACAGCAACAAAAAATAAAAGGCGAAAGGAGGAGGACGTCGGCTCCTTCGTTCCTGCTCTCCGAGCCAACGGTTACGCAGAGAAAGCATGAGAGAGGGAGAGGGAGAGAAACAAAAAAAAAAAAAGAAGAAAAGAAAGCCGTTCCGCAAGTTGGAGACCGTGCAGTCCGGGCCCTCTCGCCCTTACATTTTTTCGAGTGTTTCGGGTGTCGGCGGAGGCGTGGTGCTGCACCAAGGTCGCCGGGTGCTGCGAGTGCCAAAGCGCGCCTTCCAACTCGCGCACGGAGCTGCGCTGCCGCGGAGGTCGCGGGGTGCGGCGAGTGCCGAAGCGCACCGTTCAGCTTGCGTGGCGTTCGAAGGTGGTTAAAAGTACCATTCGATATAAACATCTGAATTTCTATACGTTTACAAAGGATTTTCAAGGGGATAGCTTACGAGTTCAATATACCTGAAAATTCGATATATGTGGGTTCAATATATCTGTGTCCGACTGTACGACTACGTCGTCCAAGTAGACGAGGCAAGTCTGCCGCTTCAAGCCTGCCAATACTGTGTCCATAACCCTTTGGAATGTCGCAGGCGACGAGCAAAGACCAAAGGGCATGATCTTAAACTTGAACATGCCATCTGGTGTTATGAAGGAAGTCTTCTCTCGGTCTCGCTCGTCTACTTCGATTTGCCAGTAGCCGGTTTTGAGGTCCATTGACGAAAGATACTTTGCATTGTAAAGTCGATCCAAGACATCGTCTATACGTGGGAGAGGATACATGTCTTTCTTCGTGATCTTGTTCAGGCGATGATTGTAGGGTTCCATCCTTCTCCTTCACTAACACCACAGGTGATGCCCATGAACTCGTAGACGACTAAATGATCATTTCGTCGACTTGTTGCTTGATGGCCTCACGTTCCAGTGCCGAAACTCGGTAGAGGCTCTGACGGAGAGGACGGGCATATTCGTTGGTTACGATGCGATGTTTCGCGAAAGGGGGTCTGACGAGGCCTCGATGACGACGAGAAGCAGTCCTTGTATTCCTGGAGTAAGATAAGGCCTTGAGCTCCTTTTGTTGCTGCCTGGACAGGCCTTGATTGACGTCGATGGCGGGCGCGGACACTGCGGTCGTCGTTGTGGGTCCCCGAGAATTGGTGAGGGCGAAAGCATTGGGGCTTACTTCCACAAATTCACTTAGGTGCGCGGTGCGCTACCATTGTACCCTTATTCAGGTGCCTGTATTCATTGCTGAAGTTCGTCACCATTCCTTGACTTCGCCGTTATGCAGCTTGGCTATGCCTTTTGCGACGCACATCTGATGGTTTAGGAGCAAGTGCTGGTCGCCTTCAATGACACCTTGTAAGTTGGTAGGCACTTTGGTGTCGACGGAAATGATGACGCTGGACAGTGGCGGGACGGTTACCTGCTTTTCAGTCCATTCAAGCCATGATAAGCGACGGTGCAGTCTGATGGCGTTGCATTATCCGTGGACAGCGTGATTGACCTGGATCTTAGGTCGATGACTGCACCGTGCTGATCCAGGAAATCCATGCCTAAAATGACGTCTCGCGAGCATTGCTGCAGGACCACAAAACTCACCGAATACGTCTGGCTGTCAATCGTGACTCTTGCCGTGCAGGTTCCAGTCGGCGTTATAGGGTGGTCCCCTGCTGTTCGGATATCTGGTCCTTCCCAGGCAGTCTTTACCTTCTTCAGCTTAGCGGCGAAGAGACCACTGATGACAGAGTAGTCGGCGCTGGTATCGACTAGGGCGGTGACGCTGTGGCCGTCGATAATCAGGTCGAGGTCGGTGGTTCGTTGTCTTGCGTTCCGGTTAGGTCGGGGCGTCGGATCACGGCTGCGTTGGCTTGCTCCGGCACTGCTATGTCGCTTCGGCGGCGAGGCTTTCTCGTGAAGACTCTGGTCAGGTGGCGGGCTGAGACTACATCGAAAGGGTTTCTGCGTCGTCGTCATCGGCGGCGGCGGAAGAGGAGGATCTTCGGAATTGTGTCGTGCAGCAACTGCACATCCATCGGTTGCTGCCTTTAGTTTCCCGGATAGGGGCTTGGAGATCGGCCCCGGTTGGGGCCGGTGTACTGGCGGTGATTGGGGGAGACGTAGCGGCCAGGCGAAGGTGAACGGGATGGTTGTCGTCGTTGCCACTGCGATCCGGCGATGTCGCGAGGTCGGTCACCTGGGCGCGGATGCGGCGCATTCATGTCGAAGCCACGCAGTCCCATCTCACGGTACTGGCAGTAGCGGTAGGTGCGTCTGGCTTCGTCACAGTGGTAGCATAGCGGGCGGTGGTCCGGGGTCCGCCAAACGTCAGTTTTCCTCGGCGCGCGCTGGATTACTGGCGAGCGAGATGGGGTCGGAGGTGGTGGCGGTGGCTGGCGACGAAACTGCGGAGGCGTTGGGTCCTGGTGTGGGCGAGGAGCGGCGGCAGGTCGGCGTGCAGCAGCGGCTTAGGTCATTGCCTCCAGTTGGGGCTGCGGTCATTCGGGAACGCTCAGTGAGCGCTGTACTTCGCCACGAACAATGTCTTCGAGGGAGGAGACTTGGGGCTGCGACGACGGGAACATCCGGCGCAGTTCTTCGCGAACAACAGCCCTTATGGTCTCGCGTAGGTCGTCAGGGCCGAGTCCTTGGACTTCAGCGATGTCTGGGGACATGCACCGATCGTATTGCCGGGTGCGCATCTCGAGGGTCTTTATTTATTTATTTATTTATTTATTTTCACATACTGCAGCCCAGTTAGAGGGCTATCGCAGGAGTGGGTACAGGGCAGTTTAAAAAAAAAAAAAACCGAAAAGCAGGTGAGATAAACAGGAACAATGACAGGTCAGAGAGATACAAAAATACCATAAACAAAATTATATAAACATTATAAAGCAAGAAGCAACGATTAGGGTATAACATCTTTTAGTGCCTTCAAAAATTCATCTTTCGGTAACGAACGAATGTGACCTGGTATGGTATTCCACATTTCAGTACATCGAGGGAAAAAAGTGTATTTGAAGAAGTCTGTGCGAGGATGAAACAAGGATACGTTGAGTGCATGGCTGTTTCTGGTGGATGTCGTTTTGGCAGGTGTTATGTACCGTATAATGCGGAATATAGGTTGAGGCGGAATATAGGTCGACCCCCCTACCTTGACCAGCAAAAAAAAAAAAAAAAAGAAGAAACACGCGCACACACGGAACTGCTCACCTATGCACTTTATTCAGTCCTCCGAACTGTTGGAGCTCTCCTCCGAGGACGACTGCTTTTCGCTAGCCGCCTCCCACAACATGTCGTCCTCGGTGCCGTCGAGAGCATTGCTGATGCAGCACTTCTTGAATGCGCGCACCACCATTTCTTCAGGCAGAGACCTCCATGCCTCGGAGACCCAAGCACAAACTGTCGCGAGAGGTGGCCTGTGCAGCTGGCCTGTCGGGGTCCGCAGGTTGTCGCCAGCCATCCATTCATAGTATAAAGCCCGCACACGGTCTTTAAAAGGCTTGTTGAGGACGACGTCCAACGGTTGCAGCATTTACGTCATCCCTCCCGGAATGACGACAAGATCGGTCTTCCCATCGCAAAGCGCCTCCTTCACCGATGTCGTCAAATGCCCGCGAAATGCATCCAACACGAGCATGTTCCGGCGCTGCAGAAGGGCTCCGGGCCGCCAGTTCCACACTGTGCGGATCCACTCGCGCATTAGGGCCTCGTCCATGTACCCCTTCTCGTTTACGCGGTCGACGACATCCCACGGGAAGGCCTCCTTCGGCAGCGTCTACCGCTTAACGATGATGAACGGGGGCAACTTTCTGCCGTCGGCCGTGCAGGAAAGCATCACGGTGAAGCGCGAATGCTCGCTTCCGGTTGACAGCTTCACCTCCTTTGCCCCACGTTCACAGACTGCTGTGGACGACGGCATGTCGAACCACACCGGCGTTCCATCGGCGTTGCCGATCTGGCCTAACACGTAGCCATGCTGCCGCCGGAGGCTATTCACGTAGAGCTAAAACTCTATCAACTTGTCCTCGTACTCCCCCGGCAGCTACTGGCAGATTGATGTGCGCCGTCGAAGAGCAAACCCCTTGCGTCGCATGAAACGGCGGACCCAATAAATGGATTAACAAAACTTGATACTGGGCTAGATGGTGCAAGTTCATTGTCACGGTAATATAGGCGCAGGAACAACATTCACATAGACACGCAGCCCCGCCACGGTGGTCTAGTGGTTATGGCACTCGGCTGCAGATCCGAAGGTCGCGGGATCGAATCCCGGCCGCGGCGGCTGCATTTCGATGGAGGCGAAATGTTGAGGCCCGTGGGCTGTGCGATGTCAGTGCACGTTAAAGAACCCCTGGTGGTCGAAATTTCCGGAGCCCTCCACTACGGCGTCTCTCATAATCAGAGCTGGTTTTGGGACGTTAAACCCCACAAACCAACCAACATAGACACGAGGAGACAGGACAAGCGCTCACTTTCATCTACCTTTATTTTTTATTATTTTTTTTTTTGGCTACGCCGACAATATATACACGTACCACACGTATGCTCCATCAGTCAAGCACATCGCCACCGTCATCCGACATCACATATCATTACACACATCCGTCTAGATATTTTATCTCTCCTTTTCTAAGATTAACAGATGTATCGCTAATGCATTCTTGACCCTTCTTGAAAATAAAATATGCTTCTAATAAAATAATAAATAAAATAATAAATAAAATATGCTTCATATTTTATTTTCAAGAAGGGTCAAGAATGCATTAGCGATACATCTGTTAATCTTAGAAAAGGAGAGATAAAATATCTAGACGGATGTGTGTAATGATATGTGATGTCGGATGACGGTGGCGATGTGCTTGACTGATGGAGCATACGTGTGGTACGTGTATATATTGTCGGCGTAGCAAAAAAAAAAATAGAAAAAAAAAAGAAGTAGATGAAAGTGAGCGCTTGTCCTTCTCCTCGTGTCTATGTGAATGTTGTTCCTGCGCCTATATTACCGTGACAATGAACCAATAAATGGAACTTTTGAATTCTTCCCTCGACAGACTGGCTTCACGGGCGAGCTCGACGGCTTTTGTGCGAATGAGCTCCGCACTCACTGGCAGGGACCTGTCGCGGACGAAATCCGCCACTTTGTCCTCGAGTTCCGGGTGCACAGCTCGGCGACCGCGAAACGACGTCTTTCGTGCGTCACACACCGGCAGTTTGGATTTCTGGTTGCGCCAGTACCTGACGCTTTTCTCAGACACTCCAAACTGCCGCTGCGCCGACATATTGCCATTCGCTTCCGCGAATTCAATAACCTTTCTTTTAAACGCGGCGGTGAACTGGCGCCGTGTCCCGGTATTCATAGCTGGCCGCAGAACAAGGTCGCCACTCGCTAGGAACACGCTAAACAAGAAAAGAAAAATGGCGTCGGGCGTCGGCCTGTGGAGGCGATGTCGATGCTGATGCCCAAGAAGCATGCGACGCTCCCTGTTGCCAGACGATCACTCAATTTGTGCAAGGGCCGGTATATAGGTCGAGGGGCGACTTTTTAGCGACATTTTTTGGAAAAAAATCTCGACCTATATTCCGCACTATACGGTAGTTGTTGTGTGATGAATACTGCGGCGAATTGAAAAAACAGTGGAAAAGTTTCAGAGACTCGATGTCGCGTCTTTTAGAAAGAGAAGTTAAACCAAGGTGCGTTAGATGGGATGATGGCGAAAAATTACAATCATAGCGTCTGTAGATGATGCGAATGGCTTTTTTCTGGATGGATTCAATGCGTTTTATGGCACCAATTTTATAGGGGTACCATACAGTGGCGCCGTACTCAAGGATCGGTCTTACGAGAGTTTTATATGTTAGGAGTTTTGTTTCCTTTGGAGCTAAACGTAATGAACGGTTAAGATAACCGAGTTTTTTCAGGGCTTTCTTGCAAGTTATGTCGATGTGATGAGACCATGATAAGTTTGTGGTGAAAAGGAGGCCGAGGTACTTATATTGTGGGACCCGCTGCACTACGTATTTGTTGAACGAATAATTAAATGCTGATGGGGTTTTCTGCCTGCTAAAACACATGGCTGCTGTCTTTTGAAAATTAATGTTCATCTGCCAATTATGACACCACGTGCAAAAGTCTAAGAATGAAGCATTGAGTGTATGATGATCATCAGGTGAAGTGATTACGTGATAAAGAATGCAATCATCGGCGTAAAGACGAATTTTAGTGGAAACTACGTCTGGTAGGTTGTTAATATATAGTAAAAAAAGTAAGGGCCCTAACACGGATCCCTGGGGCACTCCGGAAGATACGTGTGTTTCATACGAATGGGAAGTGTTAAAAGATACGTATTGGTGACGATTTGAAAGAAAACTACTAATCCAATCAACAAGCAGAGGGTTATTTAGTAAAAGATTGAGCTTATGTAGTAGCTTTGAAATGGATGACAGTGTCAAAGGCTTTGGAAAAGTCTATGAATAGTGTGTCCACCTGAAGACCTGAGTCGAGAGCTAAAGATATGTCATGAGTGAATTCTGTCAGTTGAGTGATGGTACTGAATCCACGCCGGAAACCGTGTTGTGCATTGGAAAGGATGTTGTTAGATTCAAGAAAACTGACAATGTGTTTAAAGACAATATGTTCTAGTAGCTTGCATGAGTGAGAGGTTAATGATATAGGCGTGTAATTTAACAGAGATTGCTTACTACCTGATTTGTGTAGAGGAAGCACTTGCGCATTTTTCCAAGATGATGGTACAGTTGATGTTTGCAAGGATTTTTCGAAAATGACTGACAGGTATTGTCTTCTCAATGGTGGTAGCCTCGGAGAGGAACTCTTGAACCGTCTTTGGCGGGTTTCTGATTAGTCTGGCGAAGAGCTCCTCCTTCACTCAGCAGGCGAACCTTCTTGTCCTCAGACATGTCGGCATCGGCGTAGCGGAAAAGTCGCAGCATGTCCTCCGTAAAGATCATTACGTTTTCGTTGGGGAGCTGCACCCGAGTCTCAAGCAGTGATGCGGTTCTTTGCTTCCGCACGACGCCTGCAAAGGTGGGCAGCAAAGCAGCACAGAAGTCATCGTCCCGGGTTCGAAACGTTGACTCACGGTTCTCGAACCAAGTCCTTGCGGCGTCTTCCAAGTAGAAATACACATGGCGCAGCTTATTGTCAGGGTCCCACTTGTTAAGGGCTGCAACACGGTCGTAGATGTCCAGCCAGCTCTCCGGGTCCTCATATGACGATCCGTGGAAGGTAGGCGGCTCTTTGGGCTGGTGCACGACCACGGTTGCTGGAGATCTTGCTTCCGTCATCGTGGATGCTGGTTTCGTTGCGGCCCTTGTCTTCTTTTCCTTGTCGGGGAGCGGCAGGCATTCTGACGGGAGTCCTTGTTGCCTGCGGCTAGCTTGAAGGACCGGGTTGGAGTCATCCTCTTGGCGGCGGCTTGGGCTTGGCTCACGGCTGGACAGGGCCGTATGGTACATGGACCGAGAAGCACCTCCACCAGATGTCACGTGATAGTGACGCACGCAGCACTCAAGGCGAAGCACGCAGGACTCAAGCGATGGTCAGGCGAACTGCTTATTGGGGGAACTTGTGCCCAGCAAAACAAAGCCAATGACAATGTACAGCAGTAGCAGTGTGAACAGTCGTCGGTCGACGGAAAGACTGACAAGCGGCATAATGCGTCGGCTTTTTATACAAGCGTCATAACGCATTCTTGCATTATCTCTGGAATTCCAGAAGTCACTGAAATGTGTGTGTCAAGTTTCAAGAATGGTCGACACGGTTAAAGAAGTGGCATAAACACGGCCTGCGTTGCACGTAACAGAAAGTGCAAACAACCAGCGCATGTGTCACTGAGAAGTGATAATGGCTTTCCACTTGAACCAAAACAACCGCACATGTCAATATAGCGCTGCATGCAATGCAATGCACTTTGACAGAGCTGTGATGTTCAACCAGGGGTTCAGCGAGTTGCGAACGTACACAAGAGAGATGAATGAAAGAGAGGTTCGTTTTGCTTGGACATACGACTTGTATAAGCAAAAGGCAAGATGTGAAGCGGGAGACAACGCTGTATCACGTTTTATAATTGTGATGATCTTTTTGCTACGACCGCGTATTTTTAGTGTTTATGAAAACCAACATGGCAGAAAAAAGCAAAACAGAATATTGCTTTTGTTTACCGATGTATCACCATGACCAGTTCTAATGTTACTTTCATCCAATCACAGGTTCACGTGCTAAATCATCATTTCCACCACAAATAGTTCTGACGAGCGCCGCTACGCACTGATGCGGTCGGCAGTGGTGTGATGATTTCATTGAATGATTAATGTATTAAATCAGCCGATATGGGTGGTTTGACAGCTGGGAAAAATATCCTCAGCCATATGTCTACGCGACCCACAAATAAAAGAACATGTGCAAGGAAAGTGTTAGAGGGCCCCTTTAAAGCCTTTGAAAACCCTTGAATTTTTAGGATTCCTGGGAAATTTTTGAATTTGCATTTTTGCCTAGGCTTAGTGGATTTTTCTAAGAATTTCCTCACTCTGCAGTCTTTTAATGTTCCATACTTTATGCTCAAACCTCTGGGCTGTCATCGGAGTTCTGTTTCTTTTTAGGCTGTGCGCAAGCTAGTGTTGAAAGGGGCAAAAAGTCACAGCACATCCACGGAGTGAATGATGATGAGTGGGCGAAGCTCCGGAAGTTCATCGTAGATCGTGCTGAGTTCCGGATTAATTTAGTTAACGTGCATGCTACGAATCCTTATGGTTAAACTATGCACAAGTGAAATCTCCCACCGGCACTTCATTGCAAGTCAAGATCCAGTGCCTATATATATATATATATATCGGTGGCTGGTGAACGGTTCTCCAGCGCGAGCAGTTGGTATTTTTCAATCAAGAAACTCGCTAGAAGGCGCTGCTTGCGTCAAGCTTGTGTCTCACGGGTGAGGGTGCATTCTCCTTCTTTGCAAGCTGGTAGCGCATTCATCGAAGAAAGAGCGTTTCCATAGTCAACGCGCTCCTTTCGCTCTCTCTGTCTTTCTCTCTCACACATGACAGCAGATGGAAGAGTGAGAGAGCTCGCGCGCCTCCCACACGCGCCCTCCTAGTAGCGCGTTCCTAGTAGGTAACGCGCTACTACAACGGACGGACAGACCCAAAGCTTAAGGAGCTTCGCCCCTAAAAAGCAAAGACAAGGAAACGAAAGAAGTGTCCTTCTTGTTCCTTCTCCTTGCCTTTTTGCACAGTGTGAACCAACTAGCCTAGCAACATGTGTTACGATGTTGAAGGGGGATTTAAAGGAGTACTGACACAATTTGGAGGGGGAACTTGAGGCACGTTTTTCCTTCTCTTGACATGAATTGTTAACATTATCCACAGCGCATCCAGGAAACACGTATAATTTGATTTTACAGTTTTTGTAGCTGAGTCTGTGCCAGCCAATCCCATCACAAAGGAGATGACTACCTGTGAACACAGTCACCAAAAATCGTAGTAATTGCTGTCAGAGTCACTGGACGACAGTAAAATCATCATTGTTTGCGGGCGCCACATGCACCCGACAGCAGCCGACCGACTTGCTGTGACTTCGCCACAAGTTGTGGCCCCCACATGAGTTAGACCTATGTCTGACTGTGTTGGCACATCAGTATGACATTGCCCCTTCGAAATGAAAAGTGAAAGAGAGTTTTTGAGGCAGCCATATTAAAAATATGTACATTGCATTCCAAGGCCCCACTATACACTTTTTAAGGTTTTCGACACCAGTGCTCTTAGCTCGAGCGACAACACAGGAATGTTTAAAATTCATGTGAGTACTCTTTTAAAAATGCATGATAGCGCATGCTGTTCCAGCCTAATGACACAATGACGAAGCATGATGATGAATGTAAGAAAGAAAACTAAAATGCTCACTGAATTTGGTATTTCATTCCTGCAATTAGCCAATCACTCACCACACATAGGTCATTTGAGCAGCTTTTGCTTCTCACATTGTGCTGACTTTGTTGACTGCTTTTGTATAAAGTGCAGCCCTGTCAAACTGTAAAACTTGGTGATTCCATTAGTGAGTCCTTGACCATGCTCACTGCAGCCATGCTCCTGAAGGTAACGATACTATGTCTTCAGCGTTGAGCTAATTTCTGCTGAAAAATGCTTGAAATGTATTTCTTCACTTTGCTACAAAGTCTTCAAATTGGCTCTAATTGCAATGCTGAATAACGCATATGAAAAGGAAAATTGGCACCAAGCCATTTGTAGCACGAAGCTGCAAGGGAATCCATGTGGATTTCTCAGAAATGAAAGCCTCTTAGTTTCCAAAAAATTCGTCCAAGTCCTGCATTGCTGAATAACACATATTTCAACTTGTACCCGTGTCTTCTTTCCTGTGATAGAATATGGGGGACAAGGAAGTGATGTGCGAAGTGATGCATTTATAGACTGTGCATCATAATTCACACCTGAAAGGGTTAAGCATATGCTTTCAGCTTTCGCTGTACTACAGAATCATGCAAAGCTCGCTACGCTTGTGTTATCCAGCAGGTTGTGCCCTCATTTATGTTCCTTCCCATTCTTCTCAATGGAAAGTGCCTGCTAGAGAGCACAGAATAGTGAAACTTTCTCAGCAAACAACATGTAGCCACCTTTACATAGTAGCACAAAGCTCACCTTTGCCTTTATTTGCAGACATCCATCATCTGAACATGAAAAAAATGATAGTAAGGATACCATTGATGTTATGCAAAAGTATAACAGGTATAATGGAGGTATACACCAGCTGATGGCCTGAAGGGGTGCACGTATTGCTTGCTTCCGCAAAACCAACACAACTAACCAGCAAAGCAGTTGCTGGCACCGGCATGGGGGGGTCCTAAGACCTGAGCCTTTCGTCACAGTGGCTTATAGCAACGTCTGCTCATGACACTGGCTGAACCTTTCTGCTTCTCACGTGCCTTTCACACAACTGGCCTTGTTTTGGCACCCGTTATTGACGCGATTTTGTTTTAAAGGTGAACATTTGACAGAGATCTGTCTGGTTGGGACAAAACTAAAGGTGAAAACAGGGGGACACCAACCAACTGTAGCGCTGGCTGTCGGTACCGTCGGGCAGTAAAGAGTGAAAATGGCAGATTCTGTACCTCCTGGCGCTCGTTCAAGGTGGTCAGTTTGAATCGTTCTGATGGAGTGCGGACCACTAAAATATCAGTTTTGTTACAAGTAAGCATTTTGTTGGGCACTACGCTGTTTCTCGAATGATATTTTAACTGTTGGCATTGACCTAAAATTTGCCGTTTCCTTAAAAGCGGGATGCAGAAACCCTGTGTTTCTTTTGTGTGCAGGTCGTCCTCCAGTCCAGCGTGGCCGCCATCCTCCCCTCCCCCACTGTTCCCCAGTGCACCATGGGTGCAGACAGTGCCCGAGTCCATGCCTTGGGGTACCTATGGAACTGCTGTCACTGGTGAACCACAGGTGGGCAGGGCGTAGCTAGGCCACACTCACTTTTGAAATATGTCAGCCCCTAATTTTTGTTAACCCCTGTTCCTTGTACACTGCTGGATTTAGTCCGAAATTGTGCATGCAGCGGGCACAGAGCTTTCATGGATCCAAAATAAAAGTGCTTTTGGTGAACGTATGCATTTAGTGTTGAGGTCCTTTAAGTGTCTGTTGCAAGCAGTCAGGGTCCAAGCAGATCAAACATGATCACCAACAACAGTCCTCTTTCACTGCTGCTGCTGCTGTCTGTGCCCTGTCCTGGCAGACTAAGGATTCAGTACAACTGGCAGTTCATCCAACGTGAACAGTTTCACAGCAGTGCTCCATAGATTATACTCTGTAGGCCCTGACTCGGGATGCTTGACATAGGACCTTGACGCTTAGGAGCAGAGGAGGGAGCGCGAAGCCACACCAGCGTTCTAGGCAGAGAGGCTTTTTTTGTCGTGACGGGTCTTTCCAGGGTGCCTGGTCTTGTATGGTAGAGGAATGTCCTCGGCGCAAGTGGCAACTTCAGTTAGAGGCGCAGACCTTAAAGCGTCTGGGCAATACAGAGGTATAGTGCGCGTAAGTTGCCCGAAAAGAGAGAATATGGCGTCGGGCTTCCTAATTCACAAAGATATAGCGGGCAACGTAGATGAGTTCTACGGCAATAACTAAAGGTAGCACGCGTCGTAATAAAACTAAATAAGCGGTGTAAACTTAAGATAATCCAGGGATATCTGCCAGCAACGAGCTATGATGACGAACAAGTAGAACAGTTCTACGAGGATATCGAATTGGCAATAAAAAGAGTATGGACACAATACACAATAGCCATGGGGGATTTCAACGCAAAAGTAGGAACAAAACATTGTGGAGAACAGGCGATTGGCAACTATGGCGTCGGCCATTAGGAATAACTGTGGGGAAATGCTAGTACAGTTTGCCGAAAGAAACCAACTCTGAATAATGAATATGTCTTTTAAGAAACACAAGAATAGGAAGTGGACGTGGAAAAGCCCTCATGGGGAAACAAAGAATGAAATTTACTTTATAATGTGCGAACAACCAGGTATAATTCAAGACACAGAAGTAGTGGGGAAGATAAAATGCAGCGATCACAGATTAGTAAGGGCAAAGATTGAACTTAAAAGGGCACTGACACCAAAATTTTCGTCTGCTGTTTTTTCGCTGCAATACGTAGCTGGGGAACTGTTAGCCATAACACGGCACATCATTTGCTCCAGCGCACGTGAGATAATTATTTACGGCCTGTTTATTACCCACTAGTTTCAGTTTTGATATGGGAGAGCTCAAAAAACAACAAGGCGCCCGGTGCAACTAGCGCCATCTAGCACTCGCAATGGAGTAGACGAGTTCGGACACGTGAGCACACATAACTGTGACGCACTTCCGCACGACAACTGCCGCGTGCTCGCTTTCGCCTATTGCACGTCCTGCGCTTTGTTGTCGCTGTTGCTGTCATCGTTGTTGGGTGGCAACTATTTTCTTGAGGTCTGGCGTCGCCGGCAGTCTACTAACGCAGTCGCAGCGAATAAGCAATGGCGGCTATGACGTCATCATTGCTAGCTGCACTGTCGGAGCTTGGCTGCCGTGGTGGCGTTGCGGAAGTTGGGGGTCCCCTTCAGGTCACCTTTGCTGTTGTCGATGTCGCGATGTACGGCGTCTAGCGCTCGATTGCGCATGCGAACTTCAATATTCATTTAAATTACCTTCGGAGCTGTGTTCGCCATTGAGCTTTGGTAGATGACATCTGTATGTCCGCGAAAATCGATCTCGCAGGCTATCTTAGCAGCGAAATTTTGGTGTCAGTGCCCCTTTAACCTAAAGAAAACAAGAACTAAATTATTTCCTAGAAGAAACGCAAATCTAGAGGCAATCAAAGCGAAGAATGAATAATTTAAAGTTGCCCTAAGCAGCAAGTTCGAGGCCTTAGGCCAAAACGATGAAGATTTCGAAGAAATAAACAAAACCATAACGAAAACAATCCTTGAAACAGCGATAGAAGTTGGGGGTAGAGCAACGAAGCAAGCAACAAGGAAGTTGTCCCAATGTACCAAGGACTTAATAAAAAAACGCCAACAAATGAAAGGGGCTTCATCAAAAGATAAATGGAATTCGCAGAACTGTGAAACTGATCAGGAAAGCCAGGCAAAGAGATGTGAGCAACTTTAACATGAGAGAAATAGAGAAAGCAGTAGAGAAAGGCACCAGCATTAAATCTATCAAAAAGAAACTGTACTTAGGGCAAAACAAAATGCATGCACTAAAAAATAAACTAGGTAACATTATCAACAATTTCAACAAAATAGAAGATTTCTACTCAGAACTGTACAGCTGTCAGACAGGCCGTACAACCTTAATAGAAATGTAATCAGAGGAGGACACTGAAATTCCATGTATAACCGCTGATCAAGTAAAAAAAAATCTTTCAAAGGCATGTCCCGCAGTAAAGCAGCAGGTCAAGACGGCATAACAGCCGACATGATCGAAGAGGGAGGAGACATTATACTTGAGAAACGTGCATCGCTCTTCACGAAATGTCTCAAGACATCTAGTGTACTGCACAGTTGGAAAAATGCTAATATAATCCTAATCCACTAGAAAGGTGACATAGAGGAGTTAAAGAATTACAGACCAATGAGCCTACTCCGAGTAATATACAAGCTATTTACAAAAGTAATTTCTACGAGGATAAGAGAAACACTCGACTTTTACCAACCAAGAGAACAAGCTTGTTTTGGGAAAGGTTACTCGACAATGGACCACGGTGCGCGGAATATAACAAACCTCTTTATATGGCGTTTATCGACTACGAGAAAGCATTTGACTCCATAGAAATACAAGCAGTTCTAGAAGCTCTACGTCGACAAGGGGTACCTGACATACAGTCGCTGACCGTTTATTCGGACATGCTCGTTTATTTGGACACCTTTGCGGCACCGCCACTCGTCCCATTGAAGTAATGTATAACCACGACCGGGTAATTCGGACGCTGTTCGATTTTTCGGACTCCGGCGGCTTGGTCAGATTCGACGTCAAACGCCACGATACGGTCAAGGGAGTGACGTGCCCATAGAGCCAATGGGGATGTTTTTCTGTTTTTTCGCAACGGTGGCGGCACCTGGGAGTCGCGGCAAGCGATTGGATTGCTAAATCCTGTTTGAGGCGAGCCAATTCAAAAGGGAGCGCCATGGTGCTCCCGAGCTCGGGTCGGTTGCTCGTGCTACTTCAATCGCCGATTTCTGCATTCTGGTGGCTAATTGCCCCAGCACTGCTTTCCCGTGTAACTGCCTGATTATTTACGTGGTGCGTGTGTTTGTAGCTGGATGAATTGTGGCGGGGGCCCCTCGCCTGCCCTCGCGGCTGCCTTGCTTGTGAACATAGTAAGTACATAAATACCTGTTGGGAAAACAGGGGGACACCAACCAAATTATAATCATTTAAAAGTAAAATTTACTTCTAAACATGAAGAAACCCGACGTTTCGGGTCCCACTCGGACCCTTCTTCAGGGCTGACTGGAGGGCACCAGACAGCAGCAGTGCTTATAAGGCCTTCTTTCTTCTCTCTTCCTTCCTTTCTCACTTTCTCTTTTTTTCGGTTCTTCAAGCCGAGGGGGGTCATGCTAATGTTGAATTAGGTGCCGGAGTCCGCTAAAATAGACACTTGGCATTGCACCTGCAGACCGGTTCACGTTTGCAGGTGTCGCCTGAATGTGCCATGATTCCACAAAGAGCCGCTTGTGAAAACTGGTTTCCAAGTCGAGGACGCGGGAGTTGTCAAAATCGATGCGGTGGTCGTGCACCTCGCTGTGTTCAGCTAATGCACTCCTTTGTCTGTCGAACTTGCGGACATCTTTCCTGTGCTGTCGTAGCCTCTCTGGGAAGTTCTTTGTCTCCCACGTACGACGCGTCGCAATCCGAACAAGGAATGGAGTAAATCACACCTTGCGCTCTCTCCCTCGGCAGCCTGTCTCTCGGTCGCGGAAAGAAACGGCCAAGCGTGGAAATTGGCTTGTGTGCTACTCTTATTCCCTGCTCGGACAGCACACGTGCGATCGCTTCGCTGGCACCCTGAACGTAGGGGATACACACGCGTATGGGCTTGGAATGCGGCAGGTCAGTGTCCTTTCGAAGGGGTCGGCGGGGATTAGACTGGCGGCGAGCAACCTTTCCAACGAAGGCTTTCGTGTAGCCGTTCTTCAGAAGGTCGCTTCAGAACGTCGCACGTAACAGGTGGTCAAAAGCGACCTTCGTCCGTGTTTTTTGCGCTACCGCGTTTGTGTCAAGAATGTACCAACTAGCCCAAACAAGAGTGCTACTGCAGCATATTTCTAGTCCCCTGGGCTCTTTCATGTGTAGCCAAAGCAAGCACATGGCGGAAGTGGTCTGCATGAATCTGATCGCCCTGACGAGTTGCCATTCCAGGATTTTGTCCCTGTGCTTGAAGAGGCATATCGTTCCACTTCAAGTCCAAATCCTCTTCGGGTGCCCGGGCCCTTCTTGGGCTCATGCGAGGAGAGTATGCAAGATTCTGAGGAGCGAGGCGTGGAGGCACAACCGGATTTTTTACGACTGGCTTCGGGTTCTTGTTTTTGAAAAATGAGGATCCGTATGTTGCTTCACTTCGATTTGCGAAACTCAGGAAGGCGATTTCAACCTCGACAGAGTTTCTTTGGCATATGGCTAGGGTTTCGTTCCCTACTACGAAGACGCGGTTTGATGAAGGGGATTCGCTGAAGGATTTTGGTGGAGCCACGGTTCCAGCGGATGTGCAAAACCAACTGGAGAAAGGACCGAAGTTTTGCTACGAACCGAATTCCAGTAGACCACAACTACTAGCCATGGTGAGGCACTTGGGAGGCCTTGTTGCAGAGGAAGACAAAGCACGAGCCATAGGAGACGGTGTTGAATGTTTACTGCGCACTGCGAGCGCTCAACGTGCGAAGCCTCCTCACAAGAAGATCGTGGGATCCCTAAGAAAAGAAGGCCTCACCGTTCTCCATTCCGACAAGGAGGGTGGCTTTGCTCTCATGCCGCTGGATGTGTTCAATGAAAAGGCCGAAAAAGCAGTGCTGAAAAATTTCGTGACCATTGGATTTGACCCTGGCAAGAGACAGAAGGAAGCGGTCAAGGTTCTCTTGAAGATGAATTTAGTCAAGCTTGGAAAAGCTGTTCAAAACACAAAAGGGAAAAGCCTGGAAGCATTTTTTTCTTGCAAGACGCACAAGCCGGACGGTCTATTGCGTTTGATCGTATCGGAGAGGGATACGTGGCAGCGTCTTGTGGGTGGTTATCTGCAGAAAGTTCTTGGCACCCTTGAGATCAGTGATCCATTTCTGGTACGAAGCTCAAAGGAGGTTGTACGTCTCCTACAAGAAGGCATGTCAAACGACGCGAGAGCATTCTCTGTGGACGTTGAAGAACTGTTTTATTCGATACCGCACGACAAGCTTTACAGTGCCGTGAAGGAGTGTATAGAACAAAACGGCAAAGTGGCTTTTAGAAATGAGGCAGGTGTGAGTGTTGAAAGTTTTTTAGAGATTTTGGACTTCTACCTGAACTCTACTGCTATAAGTCATGACGGCAAGTACTACGTCCAGAAAAAAGGAATTTGTATCGGGAGTTTGGTTGCCCATGTGCTCAGTGACATTTACCTAGCATCCGTGGATCGTAAGCTTGAAGCATCTGTTTCCCAACTAGGTGTGCTACGAATTGTTAGGTATGTAGATGACTACCTATTGATTGTTAGTGCCAATAATAATGTCAGTTTTGACCAGAAAGTGTCTGTTATTATTGATATGTTCTATGGTGCTTCTGATGGTCTCAAATTTACGTATGAGAAGCCTGTTAACAATACCCTGCAATTCCTGGATTTGTGTTTATTTTTTACAAGTGGCCACGTGTGCTGGATGTATAGACCTAGAACACACAAATCTCTGCTTCCGTACAATAGCGCCCATTCCAAGCTAACAAAAAGGGCAATTGTGTTGCTGTGTTGTCGTTCAGCAGCTGGAGAAGTCGTGCCGACATAGGATAAGTGAAAGCTGCAGGTGGAGCGCTTGAACAAAGCTGGATACCCTTCGGAGGTAATAAGAAGCTCGTGTGAACGAATTCTGCAGAGATTGAACGGGAGTAAGAAACAAATGCAGCAGGTAGACCAAAACAGGCCACTGCATGTTATGCCATACATTCACCGCGTTTCACACAATATGAAAAAAGTTGCCAAACCGTTTCGGTGTAAGAACGGTCTTTACGGCTCCGTGCAAGTTGGCGAAGGTTTGTGCTTTGATGCACAAAACAAGGGCCACGACATGTAAAAAACACGTTGATCCCTCCACTGAGTGTATAAAAGGTGTGGTATACAAAATACCCTTGTCCTGTGGAAGGTTTTACATAGGCCAGACGGGCGTTGTTTTAAAGAAAGGGCACGGGAGTCTGGCTGTCCGTTCCAATACAGGTGGCCACCTAGATTTTCAATGTCGGCAATGTAAGTGTATTCCGAAATTGCAAGAAACCGTCTTCCTGCACAGGTCAAAAAACAAGCTGGAAAGGGAAGTAGTGGAAGCGTATTTTATTCCTAAGTGTGCTGACAAATGCGTAAGCATGCCTTCCTTGACATTGCTTGCTAAGGAGCAGCAGTTTTTAGATGGTTTTTTTGTAATCACACCAAGTGATACATTGTGTTAGCGTATCTTACGGGTTCGCATTGCCCACATGCCGGTTGCCGATAAATGCCTACTCCATTTGCTCATTTTCTTCATTCTTTTCATTTCTTCTTTTATACACTGGTTATTTGTTGACTTTTTCATTTCTTCATTTATGCTCTGTTGATTTGTTGTTCACTTGTCATCCTTTTTTCGCGCGTGCGTCAGATTTAATCGGCAGATTCTCATGTATTTGGTTTTGATAGCGGTGTCATGGAGAACCTTAGATTTTGTATCATACCTTGTGGCGCGTGTGCAAAGGGTGTGCATTTACATATAGACCCGCATTGGCATTCCAAAATATAGTTGGAAATTTGCGCCTGTGTGTGTTCCTTCTTTTCTTTGTCCGTGTTTTTTGCGCTACCGAGTTTGTGTCAAGAATGTACCAACTAGCCCAAACAAGAGTGTTACTGCAACCGAGGCGCACGAAACTTGATTTTGGTCTTTCTCAGCACTCCCTTGCAGGGGCGACATAAGTTGATTTCTGCCTTTATCGGTGCGGCTGTAAGCCTGTTTATCAGCGATGCTCATGAGGTATGCTCGCTCTCTGCGCCAAGCGGTTTAGCAGTTTGTTTCATCACGTGATGGCAACGGAGGTGCGTGAAACGTGATTTTGATCTTTGTCGGCGCTCCCAGAGGCAGCGGAAGTTGATTTCTATCGTTACTGGTGCTGCTGTTAGCTTGTTTATCAATGCCGCTCACATGGTATTCTCGCATTCCTTGTTTACTGAGTTTCCGTCGAGTTCTTCAGATGCACGGCAAAGCGGCAATATGACGCACCGCCCGTTCTCTTGACACCGACAGCGATGACTCTTCCCGACTGATTTTGCTCGATTCACAGAGTCTGAATCGGAAGACATTCCTCTTTTTTTTTTCGCTACAGCTCATCTTCGGACGACGAACTGCGTCCAGCCAGTTCAGCCTCTGCCGAAGGCAGCCGCACACACCGAAGGTGTCATGCGTGTGCCAATACAACTGGTCGCTCTAAGAGGAGAACAGACACGCGTATTATGTGTGCAGATTGAGATAAGGCGCTGTGTATAAACCCATGTTTCAAGGGATATCACACTCAGCAATACCATTGCGTACAGTAAAACCTCTCCGTTACGTTCGCGCCTGCTGCGTTTTCCCGGCTGCTATGTCGTTTTTGGCCGGTCCCGGCATAACTCCCATAGGATTCAATGCATTAGGAACCCCACTGTTCGTCGCAGTGCGGGAACGTTCCCGCATGTTACGTCGCCAATAGGCACTTCAAGCAGCCACTGCCGATGGCAATACTGACTTTTCACGTAGCTTGACTTGGCTCGACTGTAGGATTAGCCGCGCAGTGGGCGACACCCATTACGTTTCCGGCTTCTGCCAGCAAAATTATGGCACAGCAATGGATACTGTTGGTGATGGAATCGCGCACAGTGATTACATTTCCGTTGATGACATCGTCGTCACCACCAATGTGGTGAAATCATGGCCGAGTGTGCCAATGCTTTCCGCAGTGAGGAGGAAAAGAAGCCGGAGCCAACTAGATTTACTCAGAGCTCAAGCAACCAACTGCCACATGGCACTGCAGCTTCTCGAGAAATGCTTCATGCTGCTGGGGTGTGAGAAAATGCGCCGGACAACGCTTCACAATTTTTTCAATGCGCTAGCACTGAAATAAAATTGTGTGCCTACCACCACTGCTCTCATTTTTCCTTTGTTCCCGTTTCTCGGCTCTGACGTTCCCCGGCTCCTACGTTTATTTTTGACAATCCCGTGCAAAACATATCAGCGGGGTTCTACTGTGTTTTGCAGTTCTGAGTGATCCTGACACCAAAATACCGTTCCTAGTTTTTTTTTACTATTTATTCCCGACTTAATAAATTTTGTACATTCAACATCTGCAATAAAGTAATTTGACCATCTGGGAAAGTTTTTTTCAAAAAAATTCGACCCTCAAAGGGTTAAAGAAGAAACTAGGGAGAGAACACTGTAGTAGACGGAGTGTCATTTGTTGTAAGCATATATGACAAATGGTAGTATGCGGTCCCATGTGGTGCAGTCAGCGGCAGTATTGTATGCATTCCTCTTAAACAGGAATATGCTCGCGACACTATCACTACAGCTGCCAAGGCATGCGAAATTGTCCGTCGTCAGCCATCGCAGGCCAGACAGAAGTATCTGTATGACAACCATCATCGTGAGCTCCAGTTCTCTGCGGGCAACCTCGTCCTCCTATGGACTCCTCCACGGCTTGTCGGCCTGTTGTAAAAACTGCTCTCTCGCTACTCCGGCCCCTACTGCATCGTCCGACAAGTCACTGATGTTACCTATGAAATCGCTCGAGCCGATGCTTCACCGTTGTCTGCGTCATCCGATGTCGTCCACGTGGGTCGCCTCAAGCCATACCACGCGATCTAGCAGGCGGTGCTTTTGCTGACGGGGGTAATGCCACGAAAGGAAGGAAGACGTAGTGGGGTTGTCTCCGCGATTGGGGCTGTGCCGGCGTTATCCTTGTTATTATAAAATGGCCTTCCTATTTAACCTTATATCTCTGCTCGTTCCAATATGTTTACATCCAGAAAACATATGGTATCCTTTAGTGGAAGCTCGTGGGTAAAGGTGAGACCTTTTCCAAACTGTACAGAAATGGCTAAAATCCTGTCACAAGTATTTGAAGAGCCCTGTCCATTAAAAAAAAAATGAAAAAGCCATCCATATATCTAAAACCTTTTAAAATGTTTAAAACCTGCCGACTCTTAAATGCCTCCACAAGTTCCGTGTTGATGCTCGCCAAAAAAAAAAAAAAATATTGCTTAAAAGCAGCGCAGTACACGAGCCAATGCATATACCATGTGTCTGCAGAAAGAGCTGCTCATCAAAACTGATTAAAGGGCTATTAAGATGGGTTTCTAAAAGTGATAAAAAGATCTTCCACCAGCTGCGTTTTGAAAGGGAATAATTCCATTCACTTCAACGCACTTCCTGACCACAACAAACAGGCCACCATGTGGAATAGAATAAAAAAAGGGTCTTCTGTGTCTACGGAAAAGGCTGCACCCACATTTTGGTTGTCCCTCAAGAAGTCAACAACTTCACTAGAGCTTCTAGTCAAAACTGAATCGGTTAAAACAACACTGTTCAAACACTTTATAATGAAGTGGCTAACCAATCGCTAACAATTGTCCTGCACGGAATGCCGGGCTTGTGTGTCTTCATCATGAAGGCTGAGCTCAGCGCACACAAAAATGACGTGGACACAAGGAAGAATGCACACACCTAAACTAGCCAAACAGCACATGTGTATGTGTGGTAGAAAGATATAAACATTATCTAAAATTCTTTAAAAAACTTCTGGACAAGAAACAATAAATCTAAAAAAAAAATGCAGGACATCAGTTGGCATTCAAAAAAGCAAATTCACTAATCAGTCAGTAGAATTGAGAGGGTTCACTAACGCAATTATCTGCTCGTCTTCCGATATGAAAGGCCTCAGTTATCTCGCGTGTTAGTTGATTTTTGTTTCTAAACAAGATACCGGTGTTAATACACAAAGGCTGGCATCTGCAATTCTCACAATGAGGTGCTAAGCGTGAAGAACTATTTTTTACCAATGATTGCTGGTGCTCTTTCAAGCGTGTGTTAATGCAGTGGTCGGTCTGACCTGTGTATACATACGTGTGTGCAGGTTAAAGGAAGCATATATAGTGACTGAATCATCCAAACCCTGGACCTACGACGGTGACATCAGCGGAGCTTCTGACCGCGGATGCGACCACGAGGGGATAGGAACAAAACACTCGGAAAGCTTCTGGACTCGGACAGGAAACCACTGGAAACTAAACGTAGCGACTCTTAACACGCGAACTCTTTCAAGTGAAGCCAGACTAGCTGAACTACTAGAAGAATTACGGGGACATCATTGGCCTCAGCGAGCTTAGGAAACCAGGAGAAAGGCACTTATTGCTTAATGAAGGGCACGTTCCCTGCTTCAGAGGACTGCCAGAGAAGCGCGATTACAGGGCGGGATTCCTTATACACAAAGACATGGCGGGTAACATTGAAGAATTCTATAGCGTCAATGAAAGGGTAGCAGGTGTCGTGTTAAATAGCCGATGCAAACTAAAGCTAGTACAGTCGATGTGGGAGTCACGCCCATCGCCAGCTTGGGCTCAGGTCAACACTTGCTGTGCACTGGAAATGCGCGTAGACCATTTCATCCAGCGGCCGAGCCACTCGCTTCCTATAAAAGCGACAGCAGAAGCGCGGCCGAGGGAGTCGCACTGTGTGCGCGGGAGGCGTAGGATAAGGGCAAGTGCGGCTGCCCGACAGTATTCGTTTTGTGCATTCTTTCAGGGTCTTTGATTTACTACTATTAAATGTTTATTTGAGTTTGTCACCGGCGGCAGTGTCATCCTTGACGGCAAGACTGCCCGAACCCCACAAACACATTCTTTTGTGCCGTTTCGCTTCAACGAAATTTGACGACGCAATTCCAGTCTCGAAAATTCAATTTGCTATGCAGTAAGCACATTCCGAAAGATTTTGGTGCATTTCAGAAGATAGAAATGCGTCTACAAATTCGAAATCGCGTGTTGGCACCACCGGAAACGGCCGCTGTTGATTGCGTGGTTGATTACCGATGTCTACTGATGCCGTCTACCGATGCCCGTCGAGATAGCGCGCGCGACCGCCCCTCTCCCACCGGCGCCCCTTTTGGTCCTTCGCCCGACGAGTGTGGGCGTTTCCTCTTTGCTTCGGAAGCAAGCGACGGCAGCCATCACACGCGCGGTGCGATGTTATCGCATTGTTCAGTTCGTGCGGCGGAAACGGCCGGGTTGTTTCATCTCTGCTTCAGCCGCGTTCGTCCCCAGCGTTAGCGCGCTTTTACTCGCGCGTGGAGCATACGATGCGTAGGCGGTGTTATCGAGTTGGACTTTCTACAGAAAAACGTCGACTGCAAAAACCCGCTAACAGTGGTCCATATCGTTGCAATAACTCCTCCACCAAGGTGGACAACTTTATTTTTTATGGTCCAAGCGCCCCGCCCCCCCCCTCCATTAAGTACCGTATTTACTCGAATCTAACGCGCACCTTTTTACCGATAAAACGTGTCCAAAAATCGTACACGTGTTAGAATCGAGTGCGAACGAACGACAACGTTACCATATCGCCGTCGGCATCAAAATGGCCGCCTCCTACGTGCTTCGGGCACTGTCGAACGGTCACCGGCCAAAAACGAACTAGCGACGCGGCGGTCTTTGGCGCGCGTAGTTTCTGTAGTTCCTATGTCGCCGCGCATGATGCGTAGACCGACGATACCACGCCGGCTTGGCCGTTTTGCGGCCAATCAAAGTCGCTACGTCGCCGATGCAATCTCTGAGACGCCCAGCCGCAGCAGCTTTCGGCAACGTTCGCGGGTGGCCGTAACGGAGGAAAAGATGCTTCTCATCACCGCACGCAAAACGGCTCATCATCGCATTTATCCCTCATATCTATGCTGAGCCTGAGCCTCTCAGTCGTGCGCTCTGCATGACGTCCGAGATTGCATCGCGGCAATCTCTGAGACCACGCCCCGATCATGCTTAAGCTTAGCTGTGTCAGCCTGCACAGCGCGCATGGCAGCACGCGGCAGCGAGCCTGAGGGAACTGCGACAGCACGGAGAAACGCAGCACTGCGAGTAAATGATGTTACCGCCGCTTGCGCACGGATAGGCCCGGCAACGTGCGGGAGTTTTGTCGGGACGCAGTAGTTATGAATCGGCGCACCAAACGTCTTCGCGACGTCGCGGATCAAGTGAAGCGGGAAAGCCGCAGCACGGCCGTTCGAAGGACTGCAGGGGTCCAAAGTCGACGGTCTGTTTGTTAGATGCGAAGCAGCTCTTTGACTAGCCTGTGTAACGCTGTCCCTCCGTGCCTCCGTACGAACGCGCCGCAACGCGCTCCCCATGCCGCAGGTGTTGGAGCGGTGCCAAGTAGGTCACGCCGCAGCTGCGCGTTGACGTCACGCTCCCCTCGCAGTGCATGCTGACGTCACTCTCTCCCTCGCCTGCCGCGCGCTCGCCGCAGCTGCCGCCGCGTCCGTTCGCCCGCAACACCTGCCGCTACCGCGACCGCCGCTCGCTACACCGCCGACTCGTCGGTTTACGTGCAAAAAATTAACACAATCTTCCCAAAGGGAACCCCGATGGGATGCGAAGCAGCAGCGTTGCGCACGGGTGGCGTCACGGGTTGAACGGCACTAACGCGCGCCAGCTCCGGTCCAGCGCCCGTGTCCACTCTGAAGAAACGACAAGACCTACGCCAGCCATCGCTTCAAACGAATCTTGCAGCGCTCACCGCAGCACCCGCGTTAGCGCCGCTCAACCTGTGACGCCACCCATGCGCAATGCTGCTGCTTCGCATCCCATCAGGGTTCCCTTTGGGAAGATGGTGTTAATTTTTATGCGAGTGCGTTCATTACGCGAGTACGACATTTGTTTTTATGAATGTGAGAAGGTTGATTACTAACGACTTTTTTTTTCGAGGGTGCGCGTTACAATCGATGTTTCACTTTTCTTTTTGGTCCCGGGAAACGGGTGCGCGTTACTATCGAGGGCGCAGTAGAATCGAGTAAATATGTAAATCTCCCGGATTCTGTTTCTCCAAACTTGGCAGGTATGGTTTCAGTACTCGCGGTTTCTGAACCCTTGACTACCGCCGTGACGCCGCGTGCCGCGCGCAAGACTGAAGCATAGAAGTTTCATTGTTCTACCAGCTCAGGGTCAGTTATATTTTTTTCGATTTCACTACAACGAAATTTCCGCTTCAACGAAATTTTTCCCGCGCACCGTCAATTTTGTTGTAGCGAGAGTCGACTGTATAAAGGACTACTTTAAGCCATACTGAGCAGTTTTCAGTGGGCATGTTTAAGCACACCTTCGTGCTGATGTGTTGGATACAGTCAGACTTGTCACTGCTTTTAGAATGTTTGCTTACAAGAGACCTGAAAGTCTTACCATACGAATTGGTGTAGTAATTGAAGTGGCCCCTCATGAGAAGTGGTGAAGCGACTTCAAAAATTCTTAGTCAAAGGTTGCGATAGAAGCTTACTGACAAAGACAGTGGGCACTGCAGCCATGGAACATGACGGTGTGAAGCAGTGCAATGAAGTGGGAAGAAGAGAAAAATTCGCATTTCAGAAGGAAGAACCGGCCTGCAGTCTGACGTCCAGGATGTCGGAGTAGTGACTGGCTGAGTTGTGTACTTCAAGTCCCTGACGGCTACCACATGGGGCCATACCAGGCAGCAGGGTGTTGGAACGAAATGTTTTTCGTTCTGGTTTCCGTTTCGTTCCACAGAAAAAAGTTCCATTCCGTTCCGGAACAAAAAAAAAATGTTCCGTAATGGTTGATAGCGTTTTTCTTTTCTTTTTTCAATAAAGAAAACGAACAGAATACTTAATATTAAAGGTATCTTTTAAAAACAGCAAAAAGTACTAAACTAATACATAAAAATGCAATAACTTATGCCACCTGTCGCCACAGCTTGGAAGCATAAGTGGGCTCGGGCGACTCGCAGTGTTCCTGTGGGCGTATAGGCAATACTATAGTTTCCGTGATAGTTGCATTTTTCCATCACAGTTCGACAATTGTGTAAGCCTTCAGTGGCGTCGAGAAACAACCGCTGCGTAGTTGGCCTGCTTGAACAGGACCAAATACTCGCCAGGAATACACTTCTACAAGTTTTCGGTGCTGATGCTGAGGGCGTCGGAACGAAATGCTTTTTGTTTCGGTTTTAGTTTCATGCCACCGGAAAAAGTATCGTTCCGTTTCTGTTCCAGAAAGAAAAAAACAAGTGTCGTAATGGCTTGGAACGGTTTTCATATGTATGCAAAAGATTGAAGTTATAGTAACTATAATACCGTAAGATTTCCCCTTTAAAAACCCTGGACAGGAATAAAACAAACAAGTAACTTTACCGTGAATTCCTAACCAAATAACGAAAATCACTGCCTTTCTAAGTTATAGTATTCAATTTTCTCAAGACTTAATTACAAATTTTCTCAGCAGGTTCAATGCTTTGAGTCAAGAGTGTGAGCATGATCGCAGAAGCCGCCCGTCATCGAGTGTACTCTCTAATACGCGAGACCACTGTTCTGATCGAGTAAACGTAAGCGACGACGAAGCCCTCTCCATGATGGCCTGTGTGAGAGGCACGTGAAAGTCTGCTTGAATTTAATACAAACAGCTATGGTTGCCACTTTTTCGTTTCCTGGACTATTTCGACGCACCTTACCTTTGAAATACCTGCCTGAGATGCAAGCTGATGTTGAACCCCGAGTTATACCCCTGACACACGGGCACGCTAAAGTACTTTAGGTAAGGGGACATCTGCCGGAAAGGCGTTCATGCCTAGTGGCACACGACAAAGGAGTATCTCCTTCCCGGCAAAGTTCCTTTGCAGAAAGGTAGATCGGCGATCTACTTTTCGAGCGTAAAGGCGTACTCTCGCCGACAGCGCACACGACCCGTAAACGGGAGATAACTTTTCATAAAATTACAACACTCCGCAAGTACTTTCTTGCCTTGCGTATAAGCTTTAGATTTTAGCCATGTAAAGAGATTTGTCGGGCCGCAAAGATTTATTTTTACCGCACCCTCAAAGCTCACATCGCCACCATGCGGCATTCCAGCAGTCATTATCTTTTTCGTCGTGGCGTGAAACGAACAATCAACATTATTAGCCATCGGCAATAAAAACGATATTTTTACGATCGACAGTGGCTAAAGGTAATTAAATGCGGGATTTTTTAAGAATCTCCACTGTCTTGCTGCTTTAACAAGGAGCGCCATTTCTTGCGGCGTTCGTCTTGGGAACCACCTAAAGAAGTTCACGTGCTGCCGTGTGTCATCGGCGCAACTACTTTCTGCAGAGGGTCCTTTAGAGTAGAAAAAGGGGTTCACTACAAAGGACTTTACTTTCGCCCGTCTGTCAGGGGTATTATGCTTATTGCTCATGTTACATGACCTCGGTTTTTCCAGATCGCAAAGTTTTCCTGTGAAGCGAAAAACGATAAAAAATATCTTGTTTTTGCTCCGGAACGAAATAATAAATAATGTTCCGGTCAAAAATATTGTTTTTTTTTTTTCCGTTTTCCGTTCCAATGCTCTGCCAGGCAGTGACTCTCTTCCTGGCTAGGCCTGGGCCTAGCCGGGGATCACTTGGATGTTCCCACCAGGTGAAGCCAGCCAAAGACAATCGAAGTATGGGTCACTGATTTGCATTGTGTGCCCCGTAGTGAGTGTCAGCACTGGTTCGGCAATGTCATCATTGTCCAGTGCCCCCTTGCCAATCCTCTGGCCTGCAGTGACCTCCACCCCAATCTCCGATACACTTTTCATTAGCCCTGCGTTGCCACTGTTTTGTGTCTCCTATGTTCCTTCGATGCAGCGCTTAATGTTTTCTAGTCCTTTGTGCGGTGTGGGTTTAGTCCGCATGCTCAACTGGCCTGGTTACCTCACCCGGTGACAATTCTGGCATAACACGAGCATCGTCCTTAGCTTAGTGATGCTCGGGTGTCTCTCTTGTGACGAGTGCTTCTGTGTTGGTGATCTGCATTCCCTGTGTGTGCTCGCAGGTGATGCGATTCTCAGCCGGAGACGAGGCTCCCAGGTGGGCAGTGAACGAGCGGCGTTTCCGTAAACGGCACCTTCCCCATTTGGTGGATGCTGGGTGAGTCTCGCACCACGCCGTTAATGGAACAAGGCTCGTATTTACTATCTTGTGAAGCATTGCGAAAAAAATCATCAGCATCGTGAAAACAGTGCAGACATTTTTCTTTTTTCTCTTTCGCTTCAAGTGGTAAGGTAAGGTAGACAGAAAATAACATTGATGCGTCACTGCGTTGCAAGACTGCCGTGCTAACTGGTTGTCACTTCGTCGTACACGGCATTTAAAGTGGGGTTTTATATAGCAGGCGGCCATAACGCACGCACACTCACCGGTGCACGCTCGGCAAATGGGGAAAGAAAGAAAATAGTAGTGAGCAAAGACAAGGAACAACACAACGAAAGAAAGGAGCGAAAGCAGGAGGGAAAGGCAGGCAACAGAGAAAGAAAGAAAGTAAGGAAAAAAGGAAGGAAAAGGTGTGCACACACCAAGCTTCACTTGCCCCCACTTGGTTGGCAGGAAAGGCCAGTGTATTCCTGAGCGTGCACGGAGTGTAACTTCTACTAGTGATGTAAGCTTCCTCTACCTCTAATAGCATGGCGCCTGGCTGCCACGAGATGCATAACGCGCAATGTCACAGACACTTTGGTGGTGAAGGTGAATGCTTGAGACGATGAAAAATAGTTGAACAGGCTGCTGGTCTTCATCAGAGCAGCCACTGCCTTCCTTGGCAGTGCCTTTCCTCAAATCTCAGAAGTGGATGGTGTAAAGCGAACAGGGTAAGACACATCTTTCGAACCGAAGACAATACGAAACTATTTGAATTCAATTTAGAAGTTTCGAAATATTTGCACAATGCTACTTGTAGAACTGCATTGATATTTTGCCATTTCGTATGATTTTTCGGCAACAATTTTTGTGATCGCTAATGCAGGAATATTAATGTATTAACATAGTCTTGCTTCTTTTTCACCTGTTAATACGTTCCTGGAAAATGTGATTGGTGTCTGTTTGGTTTGTGGCTGCTAAGTCACACCAGAGAAGTCGGGAGGTGTGTAGAGCAGTATTTGCCACGTGCGTCATCAACGGCGTCAGCCCACCGTGGTAGCTTAGCGTGTGTATAGGCGCAGGATTGAGTCCCAGCTACAGAAGCCACATTTTGATGAACGCAAAGTGCTCCGGGGCCCTTCGTGCCTCATAATCCTGGCATGTGGATTATTGTGTGCTGGGGGGCCCCTCTGCTGATGTAGGTCCATTTTCGCGTGTTTGCTCGCTCTCCAATTGCATGCTTAGCATGGCACTCTACTGTTTTTGTCGTGTGTGATAAATGCCAGCATTAGGAGGGCAGCAAATATATATATTGTACATTTTTTTTGTTACCACTGGGGCCTCGGTATTTATTCACTTATTCATTATACCTCAGAGGTCCCACAAGGGAAATTGCATGAGGGGAGAGCAAACAAACTGGCGGGTCAGGTTAGTTTTAATGACTTGAAAGATGGTCATTAATGGCAGCCTTGAAATTGGTTATGTCTGTGATGAGGGCAATTTCTGAAGGAAGGGCATTCCATTCTCCAGAAGTATGCAGAAAAATGAACGTTGACAGATGGTCGAATGGGCACGTGGTCGATACACAGCATTACGGTGCGAGTGGCAAGAGGAACGATGTGCAGGAATGACCATTCCGTTTCATGGAGGCAGCAAATACAAAAACCTAAAAAACAGCACGAGACGAGCACTCTTCGGGCGAGAACTGAAGGAAGGCATAGCTGGGCTTTTAGGGCAGATATACTGGTCCTATCTCTGAAAGAACGAACCTGGAAGCGCGGTTCTGGACCGATTCAAGAGCTTTTGTTATATTAACTTCATGGTTCTCATAATTAGAACAGGCATATTCCAGTTTGGATCAGTGTCTTATAGGCAAGTAGTTTGACTGCAGGGCACGCTGATAATAGGTGACGTCGTCGATAACCTAGTAAGCGATTGCAGGAATTGGTGAATATGATAGGTCCAGGAGAGCTCACTAGATACATGTGTACACCTAGGTATTTAAGTATCCTGCATTGAGTTAACGTGGTGCTGTAAAGGGAGTAAGAAGGCACTGCATAGTTACGGTGGCGATGAAAGGACACGTGGGAACGTTGGGGGACATGCACCATTGGTTGCAGCACGCGTGGACTTGTTGTTTTGTGGGGCTTAACGTCCCAAAACCAGTTCTGATTGTGAGATACGCCGTAGTGGAGGGTTTCGGAAATTTCGACCACCTAGGGTTCTTTAACATGCACTGACATCGCACGATGCACGGGCCTCAACATTTCGCCTCCATCGAAATGCAGCCGCCGGGATTCGATCCCGTGACCCTCGGATCAGCAGCCGAGTACCATAGCCACTAGACCACCGTGGCGGGGCCACTTTATGCATGAGGAGATTATGCTATACTTTATTGAAGGCTTTTTCAAAGTCCACGAAGAGAGCGTCAGTGCCAATGTTGATATCAAGGTTCGCATGTAAATCATGCAGAAATAAACCGAGCTGAGCATTACAAGAGTGATCTTTGCAAAATCCATGCTGGTTAGGATGGAAGAAGTTGACAGATGACAGAAAATTGGTGATGTGGGAGTGTAGAACGTGCTCCACTAGTTTTGAACAGACGCTGGCGAGGGAAATGGGACGGTAGTTGCTAGGATTTGTACGGTTGCCTTTTTTAAAGATGGGAATTATTTTACCAACTTTCCAGTCAGAGTGGATTGATCCAGTGGAGAGAAATTGCTGAAATAATAATATTAGAGAAAGACTACTGATGTGCTTCGTGCTTTTTGATACCTTAGCATTTATCCCGTCAATGCCACACGAAGACAAATTTCTTAATGCCTTCATGATTTTAGTGATGCCATACGTGTTGAAAGTGATGATTTCTATTGGGGGGTAATTAGACGGTGGCAAATGGGGAAAAGTTTCAGGGCATTCTTTAGTGAAGACAGAACAGAGAGCAACGTTTAAAGCATCAGCAGTTTTTGGTTCCAGGACAGGGGAGCCAGAACTGCCACGTAGAGAAATAGCGCTAGACGCCTGTGGATTGATGCACTGCCAGAAGCGTTTCGGATTAGTGTGTGGCAACAGGGTTGAGAAAAACAAAAAAAACGTTTGCCTGTGCGACGTACTTGCCGTAGTGGTTGCCTGCACATTTCTCCCATTTAAATGAAAAAAAAAAAATTGAGAACAGTTAGCAGAACGAAAGAGACGTTTCCTCTTATTGTTTAGACGTTTTATCGTGCTGTTAAACCATGCGGTAATTGCTACGGTAGGAAAGTGCATTTTGACTAGGCGCAGGAATTTGCATTTAAACAGAAACCAGTTGGTTCAAGTGAGCGAAGGTGAAAGTTGGTCTTGGAGTTATAGAAAGTTGTTAAATCTTGGGACATGCTGTTGTAGCCGCATCGTTCGTAAAGCGTGAGCGTTTTCTTTTTATTCTTGTTTCATTGGACATGTGACATGAAAAAGTAGCATGCAGTGTCTTATGGCCACTGATCCCATTCAGATACGTGACACCGGAAAGGTTTTCAGGGCGCGAAGTTAATATTAAATCTGAGATGTTAGCCGAGCGGTCTGTAGTGTGGGTGGGATTGTTGACAACTTGCGTTAATCCAAAAGTGAGACACGTGTTGACGAATTCGCTGGCCATGTCGCTTTTTGTTAGTGTGGAAATGAGATTTCGCAGAGTGATACACAGAAAGTTAAAATCACTGGAAAGCAGGACAGGCGTGTTGGGACACGACTTAGTTATCTCGCAGAACGCATCGGTGGAAAGCAGGCAGGAATGAGATAGCAGGAGGGCGATAACCAAGAAGGATGCGCACGAAGGATGCAGCATAACCACACCATTTCAAGAGGTGGTTGTATTATTATCGGGATGCAACGTAGCTCATGGCTTGTGACGACAAGGACACCATCCCCGCGGGTTGTCGTTGACTCGACCTTAGCGAAATATATTGAAGTCATGTGAACGCACTCGAATAATAAATGCACCCCCAAACGTTGAACCCCTGCAGGCCCACAAATGGGCCACACTGTGGCTTCTTGTGCAGCAGCGAAAATAGCATATCCCAAGCAATAGGCAAAATATGGAATAGTATGTGACACATCAGAAATTCAGAACGTTAAACCATGGGAGACATTGCTAAGGCATGAGCATCAAAGAGCCAGAGAGAGAGAAAAGTTGTGTTGAAGGCAGGAAGGTTAACTAGAGAAAAATTTCTACTTTGCTACCCTTCAACGGGGAAGGGGAGACAGTGAGAAAGAAAAGAGAGAAAGAGTAGCTGAGCACACAGACACGGCAGTACTAAAGTAGTTCAATGAGGCTTGTTGCTCGCGGGAGTTTAAACAGCGCTTTCATCGCTTACTGTTGCGAAGCTAAGGTTCCGGCATTCCAGTATTGTTTGCTCAGACAGGTGTCGGCCATCGAGTCGTGCCAGTTCTGCGGGGAGGGGCTGTCATCGGGTGCAGTACCGAGGAGAGTCACAGAGGATGTGAGCGATCGTTTCCTTGACGCCACACTGATCACAGGCAGCACTCTCTGCCATTCCAAAGCGATATGCTAAGGCTGTGGTAAATGACAGCTAAAGGCAGCGGAGAGCGGTCGTTTCTGAGTGGGGTTGTCCTGATGGAACTCAAAGATTGAGTGTTGGGTCGAGGCGGTCTGCAGAAAAGCAGAGGTGCTCCACATCGATATACAGTCGAGCCCGACTATATCGAACCCGTTTATATTAAATTATCCCGTATATCGACCAATTTCTAAACACTGTAAATTTATATTGAGAATATATAGCAAAAGTTACTGTTACATCGCACGAAAATAGCAACAACAACCGATATATAAAACTCCATGTGCCTCAAAAGTGCCCCAGCAAGTTGGCTTTCCCTCGCGGTTGCGGGGAAAACTGCCGGCGCCACCCTAGAAAAAGTGGTTTAGACCCGGCTGTGCACGGGCGAACACCCCCCTGCAAAAAATGATCCGGGCCTGCTCGCAGCACTTGCAGCCAATCAGAGGCTGTCATGCTTTCTCCGAGGCGCATAGGTGGTACAATTGGGCACCATTTTTTTCTTTCTTTATGCTTGTGTGCCTGCTGCTGCCTCTTTTCCTCGAGTGCTCATTCAGCAGTTGTCCGTGCTGGTGGTGTTGCCTGTTGGCGCTCTGTGAACTTTCTTGGCGCGCTGTCATCATGGCTTGTGCAAAGAGGCAGAATTTGCCGTTCGCCGCGAAACTCGAAATCATAAATCGAGTCGAGCGCGGTGAGAAGAAGTCCGACGTAGCCGCCGCGTACAAGATTCCAAGGAGCGCCTTGAGTACTATCCTGAAGAATAAGGCAGACATCAGGGCCAAGTAGGACAAAAGGCCAGGTGCCCGTGGCGCCCGACATGTGCGCACTGCTGTGTATGAAGATGTAGAAGCGGCCATTTACAAACCGTTTGTGGACGTTCGGTCGCGAAACATTCCAGTGTCTGGCCCTATGATCGAGCAGAAAGCCAAGGACCTTGCTTTCTTGCTTGGCAGGAACGATTTCCAAGGCGGTCCCGGCTGGTCCAACGGTTCAAAGAACTCATATTGACCAGCTTACAGCGCAAACGGGGACGAAGACGAAGGAAAGACAAGGTGACAACACGAGCGCTGACTCTCAACTGAAGTTTATTCCAAGAAACGACACGAATAAATACACATGTTAACCAAGATTTCAACGGAGCGATTGCGCGTGTACAGCAAAGTCATCCAAGTGACGTAAGACTCCCATCACACGTGGAGCACCCACGTGCGTCCAAGAAAGCATACACAGAAGCAGGTAGAGTGAACACAAACTTTCAAATGAACCTATTCCCGCGTCATTCATGAAGGCAGGCTGCACTCCCGAAATTTTATTTCCTTTTCGCTAAGGGCAACAGACGGATGACTAATGCACCTTTCACCTTCTCTGATAATGAAGAGAGCCTCCATTACCTCTCTCGTAGTCTGATGACCATGCCGGAACAAACAATCTGTCTCCCTCGCCATCGGCTCACAACCGCAATCTTTGCAATGTGATGGCAGGTGTAAACCGCCTGCAGCCCTCAACGATGACAGATGTTCACTCAATCTAATATTTACACATCGGCCGGTTTGGCCAATATATACACGCCCGCATGACAACGGCAGCCTGTAAACAACACGTGATTTGCATTTTACGTATCTGTCTTTTTGCTTTTTTGGACATTGCATGCAATCTTTACCAACACCTGAAAGCCTTTTATGCAGACGGGAGCAGACAGTAGCAAGTTTGTTAGGGGCCGATAATGCCACGCGCACCCCGTATCTACTTCCTACATTCTTCAGGCAGTGCGAAAACTTGTGCACATACGGTACAACCACCGGTCGTTTATCATTGCGCACATGTTCTGTCGTCTTTCTTGCCTTATTGGAACCCCTAACCCACCTGATCAACTTATGGCATGCTCTCAAAATTTCCACTTCTGGGTATCCGGCTGTCTGCAACTTTTCAATCTGGCTCAGGAAACTCTCCTTCAGGGAGTGGGTGCACGTCTTCTGGATCACGGCGCGCAATGCTGAGTATACGATGCTGGATTTCACAGTCTTAGAATGACCAGACGAAAAACTCAGAATCGCCTTTACAGATCAAGGTTTATATAACCAGCACAAGTGGTCATTCCTAAACCTGAGTCTAATATCTAAGAACTGAAGTTCTGCGTCGACAGATAGTTCACGGGTAAACCTCAATCCTTTGCCGCATGCCGTGAAAATCTTTAAAATCCTGTCTAACCTGCTATGGTTATTGTCTCGTTCCGTGATAACCAAAAAATCGTCAACATATCGGAAGACTCGTAAGGCCAACCTACCCAACTTATGGGCGATCGCTGTATCAATGCGGCTAAGAAAAATATGGCTTAGGATTGGGGCCACCTTTGACCCGATACAGATTCCTGACTTCTGTGTAAAAACTGTTCCCGTTCCATTCAACAAACATAGAACGCAAATAAAACGACAACATTTCTAAAAACCTTTCCACATGAAGTGCCACATTTGTCAATAAACTTAACTTCATCATTATCGTCAACAATACAGGACTTGACGTTCATTATTTCATCGTGTGGTAGTGAATAAAACATGTCTTCAATATCTACACTAAAAGCGGAGCATGAACCAGGATTATGATCCTTAAGAAAATCAACGATGCTATCTGAACTTTTCACCGAAAAAGGATCAGTGACGTTTAAAGACTCAAGGTGCGTCTGTAAGTAACCCGATATTTCGTGCTGCCAAGTTCCCCTTTCCGAATTAATCGCCCTAAAGGGAGAGTCTGGTTTATGGGTTTTCACTGAGAGGAATACAGTGGAACCCCGTTCATACGTTTTTCAGCGGACAGGGGGAAAAAAACGTAACAGCCGGGAGAACGCAAGAGTGAGGAAAGCTCCCAAAATGAATGAGAACAGGGCCACTTTGATTTCAAACAATTTATTTCAGCAAGGTGAGCCATCTAGGTCGCCGACCGATAATCCGGACAGCCGCGCGGTACCGCTAGTGCCAACATAGGCTTATTGTGTTAAAACTGGCCGATATTTCGGACGGTTTCTAGCTCTAAATTCGACAATTCGGACTGAGGTTTAGTTCCAGCGTGACGCGCCAATTTTGGAGGCAAGTCGCCCCGTCACTGCGATCACCGCATCCTGTTCCGGCACCTCGCGCGCGGTTTGTGATTGCGAGTACGGCTGGTTGGCTGGTCGCGTCGGGTCCGCGATGGCTCAATAGCGCTTTCACGTTCCATCTTCAGTGCTTGTTTACCGTATTTACCCGCATAATTTGCGCACCCCTGACATTTAGCCAGCAATACAAAAAAAAAATAATAATTCCTTGTATATTTTGCGCTCGCCGTCCGGCCCGACCAGCTCGCCGGCGAGCGCACGGACAGACTTTGGACAGCCGCACGGCCGCGCCCCTCGCTGCGCGGGTGAGCAGTCATACGCAAAAGGGGCAGCGAGTGCGATGTTCCTTTTTCCGATTCTTTTCTCCGGAAGCCCCCAGAGCCCATAGTACGGTCGCTAGAATAAAAGCACTCGAGTGGGGGGCGACGGAAATGGCTGAAACAGAGATCAAACGCGCCGGGCCCATCTCCGTCGCTCGGAGGCGATAACATCACCTCTATCGGACCGCCTGCCGTCGAAGCGGGGAGGAAACGCCCCGCCCGTCTTTAACGAGCACGAAAAGACACAAAGGCGGGAGGTGTGGCTCGGCTGCGGAGGGATCGCATGGCTGCCGAGATAGCGCTGGTGCTATCTCGGCAGCCATCAGCGGGCTGTAAAATCAAAATAGCGATGCCCGGGCGGGTACAGCGTGCCAGGTTGCGACGCATCATGCGGGAACACGCGCACAGCTGCGACGTAGCAGTGGGGTTTGCAATACATGGGACCCTATGGGAGCTGTGCCGGGGCCGATGAAAAACAACGTAACAGCCGGGAAAACTCAGCAGTGAGGAACGTAACAGCGGGGTTCCACTGTATTTGCAAACTTAAGCCTTTTGCCTTCTTAACTCGAGAGGCCAGGCAGGCGAGATCACATTCTTGCAGCATAGTGAGCGCCTGCTGTTTCACTTTTGCTGTCTTAACTTGAATGCGGTTAAAATTTTTCATAACGGCTGCATTCGACTTCTCAGTGAATACACCTTCCGGCATTACCACAAACATACCCTCCTTGTCCGACAGACACGCTCTCAGCCCCCTATGCTCCAAAAAATACACGCGCAATCGCTCCGTTGAAATCTTGGTTAACATGTGTATTTATTCGTGTCGTTTCTTGGAATAAACTTCAGTTGAGAGTCAGCGCTCGTGTTGTCACCTTGTCTTTCCTTCGTCTTCGTCCCCGTTTGCGCTGTAAGCTGGTCAATATGAATTATCACCAACTCGCCCAGATTTCCGTTCTGGTTCAAAGAACGGCACGACATCGTTGGCAAAGCTGTTACGGGTGAAAGCAGAGCGGTGGACCTGGACAGCGCAGACAAATGGCTCGAGGAAAACTGGCGAGATATCACAGCAAGATATCAAGCCCAAGATATCTTCAATGCAGATGAAACCGCTCTATTTTGGCAAATGTTGCCAAATAAGACACTTGCGTGTCGGGGCGACAAGACTTGCGGCGGCAAGGCAAACAAAGCCAGTGTGTTCGTGCTGTTGGCAGCTAATTTAGACGGATCGAAAAAAGCTTCGACCTCTAGTTATTGGGAAAAGCACGGCACCGCGGTGTTTTCGAAATGCAGCTGTCGCTTCCGGTTACCGCGCAAACTCAAAAGCGTGGATTACCGGGGAGCTTTTCAGCAGGTGGCTATCGTCATGGAACAATGATTTGGTAGGCGAAAATCACAAGGTGTGCCTGCTCGTGGACAATTGTTCATCGCACCACTGCAGTACGACCTTCAGCAACATGAAGCTGCGTTTTTTTGCCCCCAAACACTACGTCTGTCCTGCAACCACTGGATCAAGGCGTTATACGCTCACTGAAAGCCGGCTCTCGGAAGCGCCTGGTGGACAGGCTGCTGCAGAACCTTCGTGTCGGCAGGGAGTTTAAGATCGACTTGCTCGGAGCTCTTTCTATGCTGAGTAGATCATGGGCAGATGTCACGAAGGAGACAATCCAGAACTGCTTTAGGCATGCCGACTTCCGCATGCCTGGTGATGATACCCCAAATTCCGATGACAGCACTGAAGGCACCGCAGGTGTTTCCTCCGCCGAAGTCTGGAGCGAGCTGGCAGAGTTCCCGGGTGCCATCGACGGATCGACATTCGACGAGTTCGTCAGTGCGGACGATGATGTCGCCATCATGGGCCGGCTACAAGATGAGGACTACGTTGCAGACGTCGTGCCGACCACGAGCCAAAGCGACTGCAATGAGGAAATTGACGATGGCCTACATCCTCCAAAGTGATTAGTGCACTTGCGTTGGTCTGGCGCTATTGCGTAAATATGGAAGGTTGCGGCCTCAGCTGCTCCGACTCGTTGGACAACGTGGAGGCGTGCGTGCTGTCGCAGGCAGCGAAGTCGTTGAAACAGAAGAATATCCAGGATTATTTTGTTCCAAAGTAGGGCACGCAAGTAAGCCACCATATTAAATATAAAGTACTTTTCTTATTGGTATGTGCCTTTGCGTCATCAAATCCTATAGTGGGCCTATATCGAATTATGCCATATATCGAACTAATAAACGCTTTTTGGCGAGTTCGATATAGCCGGGTTCGACTGTAGTCGTATCACGCGCAAGCAACTGAATCTTTGCTGCTACATCCATTTGTGATAGTGGGATGGCTACCTGCACTTCAATTTCGTGAGCCTTTTTAGCAGAATTATCGGCGTGTTTGGTGCGCATGATGTCACAGTGGCCTGGTACGTTACGTCATGGCTTTTGCTGATGATGCATTGTCTTCTTCTAGGCCTGGTTGGTCTCGGGGCCCGTGACGTAAATAACACTGAAGGGCTGGCTGAGAGTGGCACATTTCAGTCCTACAGAGTGCACTGCGTGGGGCCACAATAGTCGGTGCTCTCCTGCTATGAGACGTTTTAAACACGGCCTCTTTGTTTTTCACAGGGTGTTGTCAAGCCATCATTGTAAAGCTGAAGGTGGTCCTTCTCGTGCAGCACGAGTAGAGAAAGCTGCTTTGAAGCCGCTTAAGAGTGTTCCGCCTTTGGGTCTGAATCCCTGTCGTCTGGAGCTTTGGGCAGTCCAAACACAAGGTGGCGTTGTGAGTCTCTGGGCAGGTGTATAATCCGTTGGGAGGCATTCGCGGTAATCCGATATCCTCTTACAAAAGGAGGTGTGTCTTCTGTAAGCGAGGCGAGGTGGTGGGCAGCAGCATGAGCACGAGCCATAAATTGTGAACATGCCCAAGGAATGCGCCATGCATTGTAGACTCCCCAAAATTGCAGAAATAATGTAAATATGCCAACGAGGAAGTAAAGTTAATGTAATCACAAACATAACGTATTGCATCATGTATACTTTCCAAAGACAGAAATAATAATGAATGCTATAACGGTGCCATGGACAGGTGGGAAGATTGGTACATCTTCACTTCGCATTAGAGCTGTGCAAATAGGAAAATTATGAGTGCAAATCGTATCAAATACTTTTCAAATAATTTTCGAATATTTCTTTACTAATAATACCATGACAAATTATGGAAAAGCGTTCTGCAAAACATGGACAAAAATATTTATTGCATGACTAATCTACTGCCACAGTATCATTCCTAAGTCCTAAGGAACAAACAGAATTGTGCAGCAAAAAGCTAGGCTAACTTTGCCGCAGTACATGGGTGTTATGCAGCGAAGCGGACTACATGCGGGAATGGGCCACTTGACACACGAAATAGCGTATTCTTTCCCTTAATTACCAACTTCGAATAGTTTGAATAGTAAAATTTAAGTGCGAATCGAATCAAATAGCTGCTAATCAAAAATTATACGAATATTCGCACACCCCTACTTCGCACGTCTTCTTCACTGCAAAAGAGCGAAGAAGACGTGGATGAAACAAGTAAGCAGAAAATAATGCTAGTTCCCCCAATTTATTGACTCACAGTGCTGAACGTGTACTCTTCACTGTTCCTACTACAAACATTTCAACTGTGAAGTCTGCGCTCAAAGTGATGGTTTCTTGAAAATAAATACTCGCCAAGGAAGCAATGAAAAGTGAATTTATGACGTTTCGAGACTACTACGGGTCTCCAAATGTCAACCCTGCTTTAAGACATGATGTCCCAAGTCAAGCTGAACCAGGATCCAACCAAGAAGGTACAGTCCGAGCATCAAAAGCTGCTTACTAATGTTTTCATGTTTGTCCCTTCAAGAAGAACCGTATTTTCACCGCTTGTGCCAAAACGGCTCTGCCCCAACTATATACGGTGTACCAAAGCTACACTAACCTGATGCACCTCTGTGTCCAATTGTGGTCTCTACTTCATAAGTTATCCAACAAGTATCTGCGACCACTCGTCAAAAGCACATCTTTTGCTAAAGACTCGGCACATTTTACCAATTTTCTGAACAAGATTCCTTTGGATGACCAAGACCGGTTGGTTTCCTTTTGACATGAAATCGATGTTGACCAATAGATTTTGCCGTGGATTGCTTCAGACAAGTTCTTGACAAGGACTCATCCCTACCTTCCATAACGCTGCTTGAGGTTCAAGATCTCTGTCACTTTCTGTGCTTCTGCCGGAACGTCTGTGCACACTAGAGGAAAAACGCACGCAGCCAGCGGAGAAACGCTTCGGCGGCTACACAGCCACCTTGCTCGCAGCCCCGCGAAATCCCACCTCCTTTGGCCGAACGAGCGTGAGAGGCAAGTGAGCCACCGCATGGGTACGAAACGAGCCCCCCGGGCAGGTCTGCATGACCCTGTGATGGAGCACGTACGTCACGGCCAGGGACGCTCTGATTGGTCTCCTCCACGGCGAGAAATCGCGCACGGAGCGATCGTCTCGCGGCAGCCTCGGAGGCTCACGTTTTGCCGCCGCCCGCGTTTTTCTGCTAGTGTGCACGGGCCTTAACACTTATTTCGTTTTTAATGAGAATTACTACAAACAAGTTTTTCATACACCCATGGGTGCCTCCATTTCTGTGACATATACATATGCCTGGCCTTTCAGCACATGGACGACTATATCTGCGTGATCCACACCTCCGAAGTGCAACCTGTTACGTACTTAGCTTGACTTTTCGGGCTCTCAACTCGTTGGCGCCATCGCTCAGCCTCAAAATAGAGAGGCGCTGTGGTGCCCCCATCGCCAGTTCGAGGTCGCCGGAGTTCCCAATGCTCCGGCACTGACTGCAGTGATCCTCCGCCTCAAAACACCACTGAAGACATGAATTCACCGTATGAGTGTCCGCGTCGGGTGTTGCCACCTCGAAACAGGCAACTATGGCTTTGTGTAGAGCCCTTAATAAACTGTTATCTGATTATCACGAACTGCAATGTGACATGTGGTGCTCACGAACTGCACTGTGTCGTGGGATGATGACGGAGTGTAATGCATTCATTGTTTATGTCCTGTTATAAAATGCATACTAATCAACTAATTTGCTAACCTCAATTTGAAGGAAGGGAATATGTTAAGTATTTAGTTTGCATTGACCGTAAGCTGCCACCAGGGTGCATGTGCACGTGTAAACCAGAGCTGGCTAATAAAGGGTTTCCACTTCTGTATGTCAACCATGCTGGAGACGGGCGCCCGTAACTACGGTTAGCGTAACCGCGGCTATCGTTAAACGCGGTTAGCGCAGTTACACGGCACGCGAAACGGTGGTTAGGCCGCCAACCGCGGTTGGCCGCTAACCGAGCTTGCCTAGCTCGGTTAAGCGTAAACCGACGTTCGGAAACGGACGAAATGGCGGACGGTACCGCTCCCGAGTTAGCGGCGCTTCGCAGATATCTTCCCAAAAGTGGCCCTCTACCCGTTGCGGCATATACGAAGCAGTAATACAATTTTTGGACGATAATATTACTTCAGTGCACACAAGTGGTCGAAACGCGTGCTTCTGCAGCGCACAGCGGTTGCTTCGGCACGCTCGTACCGCTCGGGCCAAGGCTACCGAGGCTTTTGCTTTATCACCGCTCGCAACAGCATTTAAAATATTGACTCCGGTTTGCTTATGACACAAAATGATTCATAACTGAGTAAAGTTAGCTCTAACGCTTGCAATTTCCGCAACGCATTGGCCACTTCCACACTGCTCGACAGATCGCATGCCGCGATGCGAGAGGTAAACGCTGCAGCGGCACCGGTCGTTTCGCCGAACAGACTCGCTTCCTTTGAGACCTTCCTCTTCACACCGAGACGCAGGTAAAACTAATCGCACATGTTCAGGCATGATATACGAGTACTGATGTTAATCGTGATGGCAAAAAGAAGCGCTCTGTGAAGAGCTCAAGTTGCGCTTGATCGCGAACGGCACCACCGTACTCGTCGCTAGGACTAACGCTCGGAGTTGTCAGCGCCGGGCATTCCGCGGTGACGGTGGATTGGTGTGGTGCGTTTGTCGCTTGCAAAGGCGTAGTTTTATCAACAATGTCCTCATAGAATGATGCAGGGTTGTGCAAAGTTGCTTCTCTCGTACCTATAATGACAAGGATACGAAGTCTTGCGAGTGTGTTTGTACTGATGTGCTGGATGTGGGCGGAGCTTCTGTCAACCGCGAACACGATAGCCCGTGTAACTCCGGTGGACTACGGTTGGCGTTAACTACGGTTGAGATTGTTAACCGCGGTTACGCAAACCGTAGTTACGGGCGCCCGTGTAACAGGGACCCACACCACACAACTGTTTCTGGACCACTCTATTGAGCAGTTCATTGCATTCATGGTTGAAGAAGAAGGCAACGAACAAATTGCCTTCCTCTGTGTCCTTGTTCAGCAGTCTTTTGGCAGTTGCTCCACACAAGTCTATAGGAAACGCATACATTTGGGCAGGTAAATCAATCAATCAATCAGTCAATCAGTGGTACCTTATTTTCATGGCATAATATAATGAAGATACAATGATTATTTGGACCAATAGCCTAAAGTGGCTGGCGGCCAGTCCAATACAATATGCAATAAAGAATGTACAGGACAGCTTTGAGGGAAGAAACAAAAACGATCATATAAATACAGCGAATCCACGTATACGTCTTTCTTGTAAACAGGCATAAAAGAACACAATGAATATTAAGTCAAACAAGCAGACACATAGGCTTACATGTCTTGACTTGATAGAAAAAAATTACTTGCATGCTACGCCGAAATTACGTGCAGTTTCGACCTCTAGCGGGACCGTGTCCATATTTTTGTTCCATTAAATTCTATTAGTCTTTCTCCATAAACATAACATTTGGGCAGATTGAAATTACCATTCGAAGCATGTTGTGTATTGCGTACGGGCACCTCTGCTTTCCTCGACACATCCCACAGGACGTAAATGCTCTGTGGCAATGTGTTTTTTCAAGCACGCACTTTGGCTTTACTCAGACGAGTCAGCGTGAAGGCGAGACTATGCAAGAGTAAAGCAGGACCTTAAAAGCAATGGCTGTCATGGCGAACGGTACTCTGTCAAGGGAAACGCCGTTCCACAGAACCTTCCGGAACCAAACCGACCGGCCGTAGATGCAATTCCCTATGCTCCCAGCGTAAGCGTTGAAGAGTTATGATGTGGATGTTGCACATGTGCCATCACATAAATTAAGAAGCGAGCTGTTCTATGCTTAAAACCCTCTGAACAGTGGCCGCTACCCTGGGATAGTACCATACAAGATACCATGTCAAGATTGCCACACGTCTTACATTGGAGAAACAGGCAACTTTAACTGGCTTATCAGGCAGCACCAGAATGACATAGCTAAGGGGCATAACGCCGCAAGTGCACTGGCTTAACATCACCTTAACACAGGTCACAGCATTGATTGGGATTCTGCGACATTCATTGCTGCTGAAAAATCATCCCGTCGTCATATGAATCATTATACTAATCCAATCAATGCCACACACGTTCAATTGGACCCTCGACCTGGTACCTACACCAGATTTTTGCGCTATCTATGGCATATAGCACGGCCCACCCTATTTTGCATTTATATGAACGAGAGACCCGTCTCAAAATGTTACAAATTCGTTTTTCGTTGCTTCTTTGGCGAGTGTTTGTGTATTTTTAATAAATGTATGCCCCTCGCCAGAGAGTGTTCCGTCAAACCCTGGACGTGAGGGTTAAGTCGCCGTGCACATGAAAAAGAAGTAGATGCATCAACCTTTCTTGCTGGCCTGGATCCGATGCTTACGGAAGGCCCCAGCCCGACATTATCCGGAATGCAGTGGTAACACGCACAGCAACAGAAAATGTATCAATTACTACGAAAAACATGCTGTGCTTCCAGATACAGCTTCGCGTAACCATTATTGAATGTGAAAACTCCTAGCACTACATAGGTCATTCACAAATTACCGTATTTACTCCATTCTAACGCGACAAAAAAAAAAAAAGTGAAACATTGATTGTAACGCGGTCCCATTTTTCGTGACACGGAAAAAAAGGTCCTTAGTAATCAACCTTCTCACGTTTATAAAAACAAATGCCGCACTCGCATAGTAAACGCACCGCCAGCTTTGAACCCTCGCAGTCCCTCGAACGGCCGCGCTATGGCTTTCCCGCTTCACTCCATCCGCGGTGTCTCGAACACGTTCGGCGCTCCGATTCATAACTCCTGCGTCCCGATAAAACTGCCAAACGTTGCCGGGCGCAGCCGCAGTGCTGCATTCCTCCGTGCTATCGCAGTTCCCTCACGCGTGCTGCCATGCGTGCTGCGCAGGCTGGCGCAGATAAGCGGGGCGTGGGCTCCGAGATAGCCGCGATGCAATCTCGGACGTCATGCAGCGCGCACTACTGAGAGGCTCAGCACAGATATGAGGGAGAAATGCGATGATGAGCCATTTTGCGTGCGGTGGTGGGATACATGTCCCGTTACGGTTACCCGCGAACGCTACCGAAAGCTGTGCGGCGAAGATCGCACCGGCTACGTAGCGTCTTTGTTTGGCCGCAAGACAGCCAAGCCAGCGCGGCGAGTATCATAGGCCTACGCATCATGCGCGTCGTGCAGCGCGGGACCGGCGGCGACATAGAACCACAGAACACCTATACTATGACCAACGTAGAGAAGGGAAACTGTACCTTTGACAGTGCAACGAAAATAAGGGTAGCGGTGGCGTCGTGAACTAAAGTATACGACCGAGAGATGGCGCTGCGCAAGCTATCATCATCACCACGTAATACAATATGGCGGTTGCGTTGCTGCTGCGTGCGGCTGGACGCGCTGCTCGCTCGCTGGTCCTAGGCGTGCGGTTACTGCTGTCCCGAGGCGTTATTCTCGGGTACAGTACTCTAATACGAGTACAAATATTTCTGCTATGTCGCCAGGTGACCTAGAGGCCTCAACTGGCAATAAACGCACCAAGCAAGTAAGCTTACGTCCTTTATTGGCAATCGTGATGGATGCAACATACATATAAGCGAGCAATGCTGTCGGTGACAGATTTGAACGTACAAGCAACATAAATATCCGTCTGTTTAATAAAATTACAAGCTGAAATTTATCTCATTCTGTTCGTAAGCAGAGCGATGTTTCAGACAACCATGTTTACGCTGGGCGTCCCTTGAAACGCAGTACTCGAAGCGCGCGGCTGACGATGCCTTCTGCGTCGTCGCTTTGCTCTGAGGCCATCGAGCTGATTCGTTGGTGTACTCAATGAAAACAGTAGGCTTTCTGAAGCATTGTGATTCACTTCGGTTCCTATGTCATTATCAAACGCGCTCCAATAGCACGGAATGCGCCGGCCATCGCGCGATTCGAGTATCACGTTTCAATCGCATAGCACTGTATACATACTGTATTTGTGCACGCTGTCGCCCGTCTCACTCTACACGTCTGTGTTTATTGATTTTGGCGTTATTAAACAGGCAGCATCAAAATTTCGCCAAAGGTGTAGTGTCAGCAGATTATCCTGATACACTATTTTGACAACACTTGGCGAGGGGCACATAGCTTTGAAAAAAAAATAAAAAAAGTGATAATAAACCACTATTTTTGTGTACATACTCTGTGATCTTGATATTGCGTTCAGTTTCCCTTCTCCTGCGTCCCTGTCTGAACTGTTTTGTTACAACCAAACTGCTACTAACTAGCTCATCTTCCAGTGCTTCTCAACTCGTATATTATATAGCACTTGTAAAGCAAAATTTACTTTACGTTATCCCGTTGAAAGATTAATTTGGTTTATGTATTTGAAAGAGGTGAAGGGTTTGCTGTGGTATAAACACTTGAATCAAGTGACAGTTGGCTAGCAACGAAAGCCTCAGTCCGAAGCAAACATTTCAGCTGGCACACATATTTCTCAAGGCCGTTACAGAAGACAGTTTGCAAAGATCAAGCTATACCCTTGCTTGTCCATTGCTGATCAACTGATAAGTAAATGAGTCAATCGTCTGATAAATGAGTCGATCAACTGATAAGTAAAATGAGTGCATAATCGTCAGAGTGGCTGCTAGATTTACAGTTTTATTCTTCACTACCCTTTAGCTGTGCCTCACTCTTAGCATGGGTGTCACACAAAACCAGAGGTTTCCCCAGGAACTGAAATTAGGAGGTGGGTCTAGACATCAGTGGGAGGTGTGGAGCACCAGATATTTTGAACTCGTTACAAACATTTAGAAATTAAGGGGGTTTGGTTAGAAAGACGAGGTGTGAAGACCTTCTCTAGGGGTTCTATAGGGAAATCTCTGCTCAAAACGGGCCTTTTTGAGCTGCATAGTAGTTCAAAGAAATAGCACTCAGTACACTTTCAAATATAAAATACAAGCAAATGCTAGCGAAACAGCTCTAACGAGATCTGAGTTACCTCTTCTGTGTACTGTATAAACTTACTTTTTAAAACTTTATGTCGTACTTTAGGTCTCTTGTCTGGACCTGATTTTATTATTTGCCGTATTCCTGTGACTGAACCTCGCACAAAAAACAAGTTGCTTGCACACATGCAACAGTGCTTTGTGGATGGATGTCTCTCCTCACATAAGCCCTTTAACAGACCAGAAGAATTCATTCACTGCAACTAGGAATGACCTTTGTAAATGCATGACAAATTACACAGCCTGTATAACAAAATACTACCTAAATTTTATGTGCAGCTTTCCTTCTGCCCTAATAATCAAACTGTACTTGGGAGTAGAGTCATGGCTGTTATTCTCCAGGTGACCACTACATAGCATGTCTCTTTTAACAAAGGGTCAAGTGCCTGTACACATTTTTCACTTTCAAAAACTTTCACAATGTAGCTCACGAGAAGACAGCATTATGCCTTACGGTATCATTCCTTGGCATTGCTGTGCAAAATAATGTTCACATTTACAACAATCTACACTCAGTGCAATGAAGTAATGCTGCACTCAGACACGCTACTGCTGGCTTGTTTTGCACCATGTTATATGCAATCCTCTATACAAATGTGGACACACACTTACAGACGGATACCATGCGACAGTCACTATCCAAGGAATCCTAAGCCGGCACATTTCCCTTGCGCTGGTTACTTCTTGCATCAAAAATCACTTGTGCAGCCAGTCTTGCACTGGTTTAACATACCACATACTACTGCTGCATTTTGGTGTACAGTTCCCATTCCTTTCACATGTTGAGCTTGTAAACTGTTTTTGGTGATGGATGGAGTTCAGGGAAAACCTCTCTTCGCTATGGCGACTTTTGAGCTTCTTGCGCCTTGGTAAGGGCGGCTTGAAAACTAACAATCCTTTTGTTGTCCATTGTCCTGAATAGAAAAAATAAACGAGGTCATGAGGAAGCCATAAAAAAGAAATGGTGAGCCAAATCTCGGTCTAATAAATAAGCGAAGCATAACCATAAATTAAATGTCCACAAACATACCGTGTGAGGATTTTCGGTCCCTGAGGTTACTTCCATTGGCAACACAATCTCTGCTGACTTGAGGTAGGTTCAGAGATTACAGCAGCTAAGTGTGTGCAGATATGCGCAGTTTCTTGAAGGCTGTGGTTGATAAACAAAAAAAGAAAGAGCCACTGTTACTATGTTAGAAGCATGGATAACTTTGTAATTTATGTCTAACAATGCATACAACAATGCTGCAAACATGAATAGCATGCATGCAAGATTTCTTTGAGCATCTATTTCAGTGATGCGCTTAGCCAAGCCTCACTCAAGGGACATTTGTTTCTTTAGCAAGCAATTAAATTGTCCCACTGCATAAACATGCACTATTAACGCTTATGAACCTATTTTGTATATTGAAATATAGAATTCCTTCTCCATACTCTTATGTACATTTGCCTCTAACATACCATGGATGTATGTGCATTTCCTGCTATAACTCACTTGGCAGAGGGAGGCAAAGCTGATGCTGTGGTCCGTAACAGATGTTTCACGGTAAAGATATTTATACATTTGTGAGATATTTAAATAAACATTCTTATACAACATCATTGATACGCAGAAGCCGTGCTTCTGATTAGCTGCACAAATAATAACACTTCATGAAATGTGTTCTTTAGCCGTTTTGCAAGCAATAGCGGTGTTACACGGGCACTTTTGATCGCGACCAGGACTGATCTGGATCGAGTTTGGCGCTGACATTAGACAAATCGTGATATGGCTTCCAGATCGCGATCATCACACGATTCCTATCGGGCCTGATCACGCTCATGAATAACCATATAGCAGCAGCTGAAACACCATCGAGCGTAATCGAAATCCGCCCTGATGGTGATCAAATGTGCGCGTGTGACGCAGGTTTAACAATAATCAGTGTTGAAGATGCACAGCAGCGCATTTTTACTCACCGGTGCTTATGGCCACATGGTGCAAGATCAATCCGTTTTCCTAGGTTGTCTTCCGGCACTGTGCTCAGTTCTGGCAATCAATTTTTCACGCGAGAGCTATGCAACCGTTATGCCAGTGAACTGTCGCAGCTGGTAAAATTCACCGTTGTTAGACACGTTCGCTGTGTGGCAGCGGCTATCTAAACACGGTAACGTAAAGCGAACGTGCGTGGTCGAAGGAAATGACCGCGGTACAATTTGAATCAAACAAGCGGCCGAAACTCAATCGATACCAATGGGCTGCTGCTCATCGCACGTCAGTGTAATCTCAAAACTTAGACTAAAGCACGTACGTTACGCTTAAGGTCCAAGAAAAACACATCTTTACTTACTTCATGAAAAACGACACTGTAACCAAGCTTGTCAAATACTTTCAATACGTTTTTATATCAATTTTTTGCTCACGTTGAGCGCCCCTAGCAGTGAAAATCAGGGTGTCGGAACGAAATGTTTTTCGTTCCGGTTTTCGTTTCGTTCCGCGGAAAAATGTTCCGTTCCATTTTCGTTCCGGAACGAAAAATAAACGTTCCGTAACGGTTCATAACGTTATTTTTTTCAATAATAAGAACGAACAAAATACTTAATATTAAAAGTACCTTTTAAAAACAGCAAAAGATACTGAACTAATACATAAAAATGCGATAATAATTGTTGGGGTTTTACGTCCCAAAGCCACGGTGTGACTATGAGGGAAGTCGCAAAAAGTTTCGAAGCAAGGGCACAACAAAAACTTGGTATTCATTTTTCCTCAAGTTTGAATCCCGAATTTTCGTCAAGGGGGGCACACGATTTCAGAAGCAGCAGGTCATCAAGTGTACTCGCCGATAAGCGAGACAGCTGCTCTGACAAAACGAAATTGAGTACCGAAAATGCCCTCTCAACGCTGACTTGTATGGCTGGCACACCAAGGGCCACTTGTGCTAACATGTACAGCTCCGGTTGCTGCTCTTTGCGCTCGTCTCAAAATTTCAACATATAAGCGACGACAACGCCCTCTCCACGACGGCCTGTGTGAGAGGCACGCGAACCTCCGCTTGAATTTAATACAAACAGCTATGGCTGCCACATTCTTGGTTTCCTGCATTATTTCAACGCATCTTCCCTTTGAAATACCTGCCCGAGATGCGTGCTGACGTTGAACCCTTAGTTATGCATCACTGCTCACGTTGCATGACCTCGGTTGTTCCGGATCGTAAAGTCTTCCCGTGAACCGAAAAACGATAAAAAATATTTCGTTTTTGCTCCGGAACGAAATAATAAATAACGTTCCGGTTACGTTTTCGTTCCGGTCAAAAATATCGTTTTTTTCGTTTTTCGTTTTCGTTTTTCGTTCCGTTCCGACACTCTGGTGAAAATGCAAACTAAAGTATCTGACCGCTAAAAGAGGAGTCAGTAGCTCCACTTTGCGCGCAACTCGATGGAACGCGCCGCGGTTGATTTTTACGCCATCTGCGGCGATCGCTGAAACGTAGAGCCTTCCCGGGCCTGATAGAACTACAGAAACTATGCGCGCCAAAGACCGCCGCGCCGCTAGTTCGTTTTTTAGCCGGTTACCGTTCGACAGCGCCCGAACCTCGTAGGAGGCGGCCATTTTGATGTCGACGGCGATGTGGTAACGGTGTCGTTCGTTCGCACTCGATTCTAACGCGCATGCGATTTTTGGACCCGTTTTATCGGAAAAAAGGTGCGCGTTAGATTCTAGTAAATGCGGTATTCTGCAGAAACAAGAGGTTTTCCGTAAATTCTTGGTTCTGTCGAGTGTGTCGTTCCTGCATTATATATCCTGCAACACTGAAGTATTTCTCGCTGCTGTCACTTAATCATAACTGTAGACCTCTGTCGCAAGTTTGGTAAATTTTGGGTAATTTCTTTTTTTCCCTTTTTAAAACTCCTAAAGCTGCAATTCAGAGAACGCGTTTAACGATTCAGCACACACATACCTTTTAATCCATTTTGCGAAGAACAGGCATGTAAAACACGGACACAAGGGAAGAGAAGTGGACAACACGACTGCTGACTATTGTGTTGTCCACTTCCCTTGTGTTTGCACGCCTGTTCTTTGCATTATGAATCCTTGTCAACTTGCTCAGCTTTCTGTCCTTGTTAATCTGGTCATGCTGTTATCAATTCTGCACAACTCGTTGAGCGGGTTCGTGCAATTCCAACTACCTGCAGCATAGCAAGCTGTAACGTTGGACATGCATGTGTAGCTGTGTGTGTAGTTTCTTCAAATTGCTTCGAGGAATGCTATCAAATTTCTTATCGTATTTTTGTTGATGGCTCCTGTGGAGGCAGGATTGCATTTCAGGGAGCGCTCCCACATCTTCTAATTGCCGGGACATGAACCTGAGCACCACAAATTTCGAATCCCTTGTTGGAACCTCCGAGAGCACTCCAGTGCTTAGTTGACTGGCTAATCCACTTTGAAGTTGATACGTTTTACATTCTGCAAGTTCTCATGGATCAGAGTGGCCTCTTCTGTAATGAATGTTTCACACCAAAAGCTGTGTTGATGATAGGACAGCAAAGTGCAAGCAATATTTGCACCCTGGTCTATAATAGCCTTGGCCAAGCTGATGCCATGTTTGGCAAAGCGACAATGTAGTGAAAATTTCTAGTGCAATGCAGCAACCCAACGCCTCTTTCTGGATGTTATTGCTACTTCTCTCATTGGAAGCCACTTGTGAAGAATCAAGTAGTCGACTTGTAAGCTCCATAACCATCTGCCCACATGTTCCAGTTTATTAGCAGTCTTTTTCAACAGTCGTGTTAATGATTTAATGTTTTCATACAATGGCAATGGTCAGCACAAAACATCATGCAAATCAGATTAAAAAGTGAAAAAGATGCAAGGACAGGAATTAAAAGCTGCTAAAAAGCAGCTTGACGAGATTCCTGACCCTGAACAGTTTGGCCGCAGACACGTGGTCATGTAGAAAAAAAGAAATACAAGCAAAACAAACATACAAAGTACAAGCAAGCAACATGCAAGAATGCAAAACAAGCAAATTTAGCAGCAAATTGTAGCTGCAGATACATTGTAAAAATCAGCAAACACTGAAAAATAAGGTATACATATGGGAGAAGAAAATAAGAAAGAATAGAAATGAGCCCGAATATATGTAACAAAAAACAATAACAATACTGTGTAGAAATGGTACGCATACCGAAAACATAAGTACATGAAACAGGTCATGTTTGTGCATGTACATATAAAAAAGCAAACTGCATTTCTAATCAAACCTAACATGAAATGTCAAATTGAAACTAATACTTTATGAACACAGAGAAGATGAACTCGAGATTAATTGATCGCATTCAGAGACGCTGTCTGGGGTTGCTAATTAAATATTCTTTCCACTGCTTTTTTGTCAACGTATCAGCCGAAATACCTTTGTTGTTTAGGTAATTAAAAAAATTTGGCATGATATGCTTAGTACTTTTAAGACCACAATTCGTTCGCGAAAACGGTATATGCCATGTGTCTCTTTTCCTTATGTTGTAGGGTGTTGCAGGTGACTCTTTTAGTTGACATAGTGCGAGAAAATTGCTTTTACTCCTCAAGCCATGCTTGTATTTAGCAAGCATGGCTTGTGTGTCTGTCGTGATTGCCTATAGGCTCTCATTTATGGCTGACACGATTTCAGGCATGACCTGACCTTGTTTGTGTTTTACGTTTGTGTTCAGTGCGTGCCGTGATGGCGGAGTTGTTGCTGTATTTCTTCACTTACGAAACACCACAGCCGCTTCTTTAATAGTGGTGTCGAAGGCCTTCGAACTGACAGTCCATAGACTCTAAAGTCATGCTTGGGCGGTTTCGATGGCCGCCGAGTCAATGGTCTATTGAGCTCGATAGGGGCAGGATGTGTCGATGATGGGTAATTAATCCTACACACCTAGCTAACTTGAACCTTACCACATTTACTTGGTCATATGGCGTATGCTCGTTGAACGCATTTTTTCAATACGGACAGTGTACACTCCTAGGACCAAGGTTTTCAAGAGAGTACCACAGCTCTGGGTGCACGGTATACAACACACACACACTTAGTCTTCGTTTTGTTTAATACAACGCTGTTTACCTTGCACCATCCCTCCAATTTGCAGCACAATACTATACTAGCCTCAGCTGGAATGCTACACAAGTTCTTTCCCTTAAAAAAGCCGTGCAGTCATCGGCGTAAATGATGGAATTGACATGTGGGGTGTAACTTTATTATGTCATTTATGTAAAAAACAGGAAAAGAATAGGCCCTAAACTGCTCTACTATGGCACTCGAGAAGCAATTCTCCTGAATTGTTATTTGAATGTGCTTATTTCGGTACATTGAAGTCTTCCATTTAGGCAAAGTAGTTGTGATGCGACTCTCTGAAAGCAGTAATGTTCCATCTTTTTTAATAGAATCGCATGATTGACACGATTGAAGGCTTTTGCTGAAATAAAGATACAGTCCTAATGTCATGTATTATTTTGTATATTTTCTAATGTGATCTCTTCCTGGAGCAAGAGCGCATCGGTAGTTAGAAGAATAAATCTTCTACGAAAGCTTTCGATGCGAGTATTAATGACTTTCTCGTGACCTTTCGAGAAAACTGGCAGTATCGAGACTGGGCAGTAGTTTGAAAAGCCATTTTTATGGCCTCGTTTATGGATTTCTGTAACTCTAGCAGTCTGCATGCTGGTTGGAAAAACACCCTATGAGATAGCTCTAGTGTGTGATGGCAGGAGCTATAAGATCAAGTACGTATTAACAGGATTAATTACTAGTTTGTCAGCATCGCAACTACGACTGTTCCAACAAGAGCGTCGACAGTTGGGCCAGTTGGTGCATAATTTTGAAGAAAGAATGTCCATGTACCTTTTGCTGGTTTTTCTTCAAAATATGACTGTTCCTAAAGCAAAAAAAAAAAAAAAAATGTGATCACCTCGGAAATGGAAGTAGGCTGAAAAAAGAAAGATTGTCATAGACTTGGACTGTACTAAGCTGAGAAGTATCAGTGCTTCCTGTCTGTACAAGAAGGTCATTGAAACTGATTGCGAGTTTTTCCCCGCTTAATAAAACGTCATCAACCATACAGTCAGCAGCGTCCAATGCTTGCTTTCTATGCAAAAGATTATTTTTTTTCCAGATGATGTCACTCTTTCATAGGCAGTCATTGTTGCAGATTGTTCTAAAATAGTCTTCCTTTGCTTTTGAAATGGATTTGTTCAGTTCGTTTCCTAAAGACTTAAATTCTTGCAGCATGTCATTGTCGCGAGTCTTAAGGAATGCCTTAAACATTCTGTTTTTCACTTTAATTCATTCATTTTAATAAGTCTCGAGTGACCCTGGGTTTGCGAGCTTTCTTGCACCCATTCTTTCTTGCACCATTGGTATGTTTTAACTGTGTAATAACATTGTTTCAGTGTGTGCAGAAACTTATCATATTGCCACCTGCATGTAGTGGGTCGTGGGCAACAGAAGCTGCGTCCCCAAAACGAGGAAGAAGATCGTGCGTTTCTTCTCCGCTCGGTAGCCAGCCTAGGTGGACGCGCTTTGCCAGGATCAGCCCCCTCATTTATCAATAAAGCCCCGCAACGACCTCTCAAGGCTCGTGACAAACTGGTGGAGGTGCGGGGTAGCCCTCACGGATGTCACAGGCCCCTCCAGGAAGCCGCACTACAAGCCCAGTGCCGGTCAACACTGCCATGCATCGGGCCAGCCGCAGAGTCAGGGGACTGCCTCCGGAAGGCGACGCTACCGTTGCCGCCACTTTCACCACCATGACCAGTGCCGCTGTGCAAACTGCCCCAACCGGTGTGGAAAGCACGCCGTTCAGCCGATATACCCTTGAGAGCCCAAGGGTCCTGACGACATTCCGCGGCACCGTATCTGAGGATGTCGAGGACTGGATGGTAGACTTCGAGCGCATGGCCGCCTTAAACCAATGGGACGACGCGGCAAAACTCAGGCATGTGTATTTCTACTTAGAGGACGGAGCGCGTACATGGTTTACGAACCGGGAGAATCAGTTGACATCATGGGGCGAATTTTGCCGACTAATTCTTGAAACATACATCAGTACTGATCGCCACGAACGAGCGGAACGCGCACTTCAGTTCCGCGTTCAGTTTCCAAACGAGACTGTGACCGCTTATGTCAAAGACATGACGCGCCTCTTTAGAAGAGCTGATCCGGGAATGTCGGAGGACAAGAAGTTGCGTCACCTGATGTGCGGCGTCAAGGAGCAGCTCTTTGCAGGTCTTGTGAGGTGCCCTCCGAAGACAGTCGCGGAGTTCTTGTCCGAGGCCGTAACAATGGAAAAGATGCTCCTGCATCGAGCTAACCTGTATGAGCGGCAGGTGAACAGTGTGTCCGCTGCTGATATCTTCGCTGCCATCGGAAGTAACAACTGCCTCCGGGAACTCATCCGCTCTGTGGTGCGCGAAGAGTTGCAGAAGGCCACCATACCACCTCAGCCCACGGTAAACTCTGTGGCGAACATCATCAAGGACGAGCTGCACCAGGCTCTTCGTGAGCAGAGTGACACCTTGTCGCCTTACAACGCTCAGCAAGCACCAGCCGAGTACCGTCGTGCAAGCCATGCAGATGCCTTGAACCGCCCTGCACCCCTTCCGCCACAGTTCACTCGGGCTCCTCCGACAGTGGTACTCCAGCCGGCGCAGCCGACACCGTACTACGGTACCGTTTTACATGCCGCTCCAGTCGCCTATCGTTCGCAGCAACCGGTGCAGTACATCGATGATAGACGTGTGCCGCTTCGGAAGTCCGATGTCTGGCGCACACCCGATCGCCGCCCTCTTTGCTACCACTGCGGTGAAGCTGACCATTTGTACTGCGAATGTCCATACCGGGGCCTTGGCCTTCGCAGTTTTTCTGCCTACTCGCCGCACTGCGCTACGGCCAGCGACCTCGAGACATTGAGGATTACCTCGCTCAGCAACGCATGCCACCGCCAGCTGGGCAGCAGTCACACTCACCGTCGCCGAGGCGATTTTCCCCTCCACCTCAGCGATAATCTGCCGCACGGTTGCCCGGTCCCCGCTGGGAAAACTAACTGCAGCGACCTTTGGGGGCGAGGTCGCTAACGATCGCTGCGCTGAAGACCTCTGATTGACGCAGATACGAACAGATACCGATTCGACAGCGGCTGCAACTGAACGGGACACTGTCTCTCGATATACCAGTGGTGCTGGGCCTAGCTGCTAGTGCATTGGTGGACACAGGCGCAGACTGTTCGATTTTAAGCGGGAAAATGGCAAAGCAGTTAAAAAAAAGTGATCACGCCGACGCAGAACTCGCGGATTCGAACGGCTGGTGTCCACGTAATTGCTCCTCTAGGAACGTGCACGGCCAGAGTTGAGATCCAGGGGTCGACGTTCGTAGCGAGCTGCCTTGTCTTGCGCGAATGCTCCCGCGACCTCATCCTAGGAGTTGACTTTCTTCAGGAGTGTGGTGCTGTCATTGATCTTCAGGATGGTCGTGTCACATTCTCAGCAGAGCGAGCAATCGACGTGCAGGACGACCAACGGCGTGCCGACGTACTTCGGGTTTCTGCAGACAGTGTAACGCTTCCTCCACGAGCCAGTGTCCTGGTCGACGTCAGATGTTGCGGCTTGCTCGATGGCGAAGCAGTGGCCGAAACTAACTTGGAACACCTGCTTAAGGAAGGTGTTTGTGTGGCTAGAAGCGTCATACAACTTCGTGCCGGCCAGTCACGATTGCTTGTCACCAACTTCAGCAATGAGCATCGGCACCTTTTCCGCGGCACTTCGATTGCATTTGCAGAAAAGGTAGCCGACATTAAGAACTGTTTTACGTTGGAAGCACTGGAGACCGCAGACACATCTCTGGGCCATATAGACGTAAATCCTGAGCTGCCCAACGGCAACCAGACTGCACTGCGCAAGCTGTTGTTCGAATTCAGGGCCAGCTTCGCCAGTTCATCAAAGGTACGCCAGACTTCCATCACTCTGCACAGGATCATCACTTACGAGGACGCTCGCCCGATACACCAGCCGCCTTACCGCGTGTCGGCCAAAGAACGTGAAGCCATCCGTACGCAAGTTCGAGAGATGCTTGATGATGGCATCATTGAACCTTCTAACAGCCCCTGGTCATCTCCGGTTGTTCTTGTTAAAAAAAAAGACGGGACATTACGCTTCTGCGTCGACTACCGGAAGCTTAATAGCGTGACAAAGAAGGACGTGTGCCCGCTGCCACGTATCGATGACTCGTTAGATAGGCTACGCCATGCCCGCTATTTTTCTTCTCTCGATCTAAGGAGTGGGTACTGGCAAATCGAGGTAGATGACCGAGACCGCAAGAAGACAGCCTTAGTGACGCCGGACGGTCTCTACGAATTTCGAGTACTCCTTTTTGGTTTGTGTTCAGTGCCGGCAACTTTCCAGCGCATGATGGACACGGTCCTTACTGGACTCAAGTGGCAGGCCTGTCTTTGAATGAATGAATGATCTTTATTGCACTCATATCTTATACAAAAATAAGCACAAACTGTATGGTCCCATAGCCGAAGGCTAGTTCGGGTCCCATTGAAAGTATACATAACTGAAACTGTAATAGTTCTAATTAAAAATAAACAGAAGTAAACAATTCAAATTTGATATCATCAAACAAGAGGTAATGTTTATCTGCAAACAACAGTCACTTGAATTCGATTGAACAAAGAAAAAAAGGAAAGTTCATAACTTGTAGTAAACACAAATATTTGGCACCAGATTAGTGGCGTACAGAACTGAAGAATGATACTTGTAGTGGCAAGTATCAATAGTAGTTCTCTTATATGGCTTAATAAAGAGAACAAGGGTATTGAAAACATCTTTCAAAGAAAACACTAAACACATAAAGGGCAATATATATATACATAGTGAACAATTACAACCTAAAGTATCAATCAACTCAAGCAGAGAAAATTGCTTCAAAGTAGTATTTTTTCAATGATCTGGAAAAGTTCTGGGTATTCTTTATATAACTCGGTATGCCATTCCAAACTTTCACTCCGGTATATTGTAATAGACGTTTGCTATAGGCGTTTCTTGTGGGCGGTATATTGAAGTTATTAAAAGTTTGGTTCCTCGTTTGACGTCGGGGAATACACAGTAATGAAATTGGGAATGGTTCATTGTTCCTAACGACACCGTTAATACATGTAGCTAATTTTAGCTCCCGTTTACCTTGACGATGTGGTAGTGTTTTCTGAAACGTTTGAGCAGCACCTTCACCATCTGCGGAGTGTGCTCGAAGCCATCCGCTCGGCAGACCTCACACTTAAGCCAGAAAAGTGCCACTTTGGTTACGAAGAGCTAAAGTTCCTCGGACATGTAGTGAGCGCAAAAGGGGTCCGACCCTATCCGGACAAGCTTACCGCCGTAGCTGAATTTCCAGCTCCTGCCAAGAAGAAGGCTGTTCAGCGATTCCTTGGTTTGTGCGCCTACTATCGCAGTTTAATTCAGGGCTTTTCGAATATAGCGGAACCCCTCACTCGCCTTACTCGAGATGACACGCCATTTGTGTGGGATAGCGAACAACAGGAGGCCTTTGCTGCACTACGACAGCGCATGCAGTCAGCACCCATGCTTGCACATTTTGACGACGACGCTGACACAGAGGTGCATACCGACAGCAGTAACATCGGTCTTGGCGCAGTGCTCGTACAGCGTCAAGGTGGAGTGGAACGAGTCATAGCATACGCCAGCCGCTCGCTATCCCGTGCCGAGGCAAATTACTCGACTACAGAGAAAGAGTGTCTCGCAGTCGTTTGAGCGATTACCAAGTTTCGCCCCTACCTCTATGGTCGTCCATTCAAAGTGGTGACGGACCACCACGCTCTTTGTTGGCTGGCGAGCATTCGCGACCCCTCAGGACGACTGGCACGGTGGAGCTTGCGGCTGCAGGAATTCGACGTCACCATAGTTTACAAGTCTGGCCATAAGCATGAAGACGCTGACACACTGTCTCGCGCCCCTATTCAGCTTGCCAGTCAGGAAACAGACGACGATGACGGTTTCCTGGGCGCCATTAGCTTATCAGATTTCAGCACACGGCAGCGAGATGAGGCAGAGATTCGCCCGATCATTGACCATTTAGAGGGCCGTGGCACAGCCATACCGCGTCATCTTTCACGTTCATTGATGTCATTCTGTCTCCGAGACAGCGTCCTGTACAAAAAGAACGCTCATTCGAACAGCCGTACATACCTCCTGGTTGTTCCAAAAGACATGCGAGATGACGTCCTCTTCGCTTGCCATGACGAACCCACATCTGGTCACCTAGGCTTCTCACGCACACTCGCAAGAGTAAACGAAACGTACTTTTGGCCCGGGCTTTCAGAAAGCGTCAAGCAGTACGTTAAAGGCTGCCGTGAGTGCCAGCGCTGAAAGACTCCACCGGTTAAGCCGGCTGGTTTACTTCAGCCGATTGAGGCACCTCATACACCCTTCGACCAAGTCGGAATGGACATCCTCGGACCGTTTCCGCTGTCTGCTGATGGCAACAAGTGGGTGATTGTCGCGACGGATTATTTAACACGTTATGCTGAGACGCAAGTGATTCCACGAGCCACAGCTCCTGAGGTAGCACAGTTCATGTGTCACATCGTCCTACGTCATGGTGCTACCCCTAATGTAATAACCGACAGAGGGACAGCATTCACGGCGCAGCTTATGGACGAAGTTTTTGAATTAAGCAACACCAGACATCGAAAGACGACCGCGTACCACCCCCAAACGAACGGACTTACCGAGCGACTGAACAAGACTAGGTATTACAGACATGATCGCTATGTACATCGACGTCCAACACAAAACGTGGGACCGGATCTTGCCTTACGTAACTTTCGCTTATAATACCGCCATGCAGGAGACAACGCGGTTCACCCCATTTTGCCTTCTCTACGGCTGGGAAGTTCAGACGATGCTAGACGCTATGCTGCCGTGTCATGACGCTGACCGATTCACACCTGACGCCGAGAAATTCGCAGTGTGCTGAGGAAGCTCGGCAGCTAGCCTGGCTGCACATCGGTCAGCAGCAACAAACAGACGCACGATGCTACAACATTCGTCATAGAGAGGTGCTCTACAGCCCCGGCGACCAAGTTTGGGTGTGGACCCCAGTTCACCGCCGTGGGCTCTCCGAAAAGTTACTGAGCCGCTACTTCGGCCCGTATAAAGTGCTTCGTCGCGTCAGTGACGTGAACTACGAGGTGGCCCCGCCACGGTGGTCCAGTGGCTATGGTACTCGGCTGCTGATCCGAGGGTCGCGGGATCGAATCCCGGCTGCGGCGGCTGCATTCCGATGGAGGCGAAATGTTGAGGCCCGTGTGCTGTGCGATGTCAGTGCACGTCTAAGAACCCCAGGTGGTCGAAATTTCCGGAGCCCTCCACTGCGCCGTCTCTCATAATCAGAGCTGGTTTTGGGACGTTAAACCCCACAAAACAACGAGACTCTCATGATGATATCAGACCAAGATGGGTGTTGGTAAATCGTTTCTGTAGTGTGTTTTCGAGCACTTGGTCACGCTTGCTCCACCTTTGAAATTGTTCAATAATGTTAGTGTTCTTTTTGTCTCTGGTGTGAAGAACAGGTGAAGCTTACATAGTCTTAAACAATGGGCATGTCCTCTGCTATAGAGGATTACCCGAAAAGAGGGAATATGGCGTGGGGTTCCTAATTCACAAAGATATAGCGGGCAACGTAGACGAATTTTACAGCATTAACGAAAGGGTTGCATGCGTCGTAATAAAACTAAATAAGCGGTATAAACTTAAGATAATCCAGGGATATGCGCCAACAACGAGCTACGACGACGAACGAGTAGAGCAGTTCTACGAGGATATCGAATTAGCAATAAAGAAAGTACAGACACAATACACAGTAGTCATGGGGGATTTCAACGCAAAAGTAGGGACAAAACAAAGTGGAGAGCAGGCGATTGGCAACTACGGCGTCGGCCATAGGAATAACCGTGGGGAAATGCTAGTACAATTTGCCGAAAGAAACCGACTCCGAATAATGAACACGTTTTTCAAGAAACACAAGAATAGGAAGTGGACGTGGAAAAGCCCTAACGGGGAAACAAAGAATGAAATCGACTTTATAATGTGCGAACAACCAGGTATAATTCAAGACACAGAAGTAGTGGGGAAGGTAAAATGCAGCGATCACAGATTAGTAAGAGCAAAGATTGTACTTAACCTAAAGAAAACAAGAACTAAATTATTTACTAGAAAAAAATGTAATTTAGAGGTAATCAGATCCAAGAACGAAGAATTTAAAGTAGCCCTAAGCAACAAGTTCGAGGCCTTAGACGAAAACGGTGACGATGTAGAGGAAATGAACAAAACCATAACGAAAACAATCCTTGAAACAGCGATAGAAGTTGGGGGTACAACAACTAAGCAAACAACAAGTAAGTTGTCCCAATCTACCAAGGACTTAATAAAAAAACGCCAACAAATGAAAGTAACTTCGCCAAAAGATAAGATTGAATTCGCAGAACTATCAAAATTGATCAATAAAGCCAGGCAAAGAGATGTAAGAAACTTTAACACGAGAGAAATAGAGAAAGCTGTAGAGAAAGGCACCAGCATTAAAACGGTCAAAAAGAAACTGCACTTAGGGCAAAACAAAATGCATGCGCTAAAGGATAAACAAGGTAACGTTATCAACAGTTTCAACGAAATAGTAAAAGTAGCAGAAGATTTCTACTCTGCACTGTACAGTTCTCAGACAGACCATACAACCTTAATAGAAATAGAATCTGAGGAGGACAATGAAATTCCATGTATAACCGCTGACGAAGTCAAAAGAGCTGTCAAAGGCATGTCCCGCGGTAAAGCAGCTGGTGAAGATGGTACAACAGCCGACTTGATTTAAAGACGGAGGAGATATTATACTTGAAAAACTTACATCGCTCTTCACGAAATGTGTCAAGACGTGTAGTGTACCGCGCAGTTGGAAAAATGCGAATATAATCCTTATCCACAAGAAAGGTGACATAAAGGAGTTAAAGAATTATAGACCAATTAGCCTACTCCCAGTAATATACAAGCTATTTACAAAAGTAATTTCTACGAGGATAAGAGAAACACTCGACTTTAATCAACCGAGAGAACAAGCTGGTTTTAGGAAAGGTTACTCGACAATGGACCACAGCCACGCTATCAACCTAGTAATTGAGAAGTACGCGGAATATAACAAACCTCTTTATATGGCGTTTATCGACTACGAGAAAGCATTTGACTCGATAGAAATACAAGCAGTTCTAGAAGCTCTACGTAGACAAGGGGTACCTGACATATACGTGAAAACCATCAACAACATATACAAAGATTGCACAGCCACACTACTCCTACATGAGAAAAGCAGAGAAATCCCGATCAGGAGAGGTGTGAGACAGGGAGATACGATATCCCCGATGCTATTCACTGCATGTTTAGAGGAAATCTTTAAACGTCTAGACTGGGAAGACAAGGGAATTCGAATAGACGGAGAATATCTCAGCAATTTAAGATTCGCAGACGACATTGTGCTATTTAGCAATGATGGAGACGAACTACAAAACATGATTGATGACCTAAACAGGGAAAGTATTAAAATTGGATTAAGAATGAATAGGCAAAAGACCAAAGTTATGCTCAATAGCCTAGCTAAGGAACAGAAATTTAAAATCAACAATGAACCCTTACAATGTGTAAACGAATACGTATACCTGGGACAGTTAATAACAGGAACTCCTAACCATGAAAAAGAAATTCTCCGTAGAATAAGGTTGGGCTGGAGCGCATTCGGAAGGCATTATGAAATCATGACTGGAAACTTACCGCTCTCACTAAAACGAAAAGCATTCAATCACTGCATTCTCCCAGTACTAACGTACGGCGCAGAAACGTGGAGGATAACGAAAAAACTAGAGATATAACTATGGAGCATGCAACGTGCAATGGAAAGAAAAATGTTGGGGGTAACGCTAAGAGATAAAAAACGAGCGGAATGGATCAGGGAACAGACAGGAATAGCCGATATTATTATATCAATTAAAAGAAAGAAGTGGACCTGGGCAGGACATGTCATGAGGAGGAAAGATAACAGATGGACAGTAAGAGCAACAGAATGGATACCAAGAGAGGGAAAACGTAACAGAGGCAGGCAAAAGATTAGATGGAGCGATGAAATTAAAAAGTTTGCAGGGACAAAGTGGAACCAACTTGCTGAGGATAGGGTGGATTGGAAATCGTTGGGAGAGGCCTTCGTCCTGCAGTGGACCTAAACAGGCTGATGATGATGATGATGATGATGATGTTCACTCTCCGGCATACCTCTATATGAGTGGTTGTGATAGCTTCACCAACAGCATCACCTATCTTCTTCACGATTCATAATGCAAAGAACAGGCATGCAAAAACACAGACACACGAACACCATTTCATGTTGTCCACTTCTCTTCCCTTGTGTCCGTGTTTTTGCATGCCTGTTCTTTGCATTATAGAGCCTTACCATCTCGCTCAACTTTCAGTCCTGTTTTCCTTCTCAGGATATCTGGAATGCTTTCATTTGGACCTTGTAACACACCCTTGATTTCCAAATTTCTGTCTCTCGAATATTGTTCAGCTTTCACCAAGTTTTGCTTGGCATTCACCAAGATTCCTCTCAAGCAGGTTTATTCACTGGTGAAGTTCATTTTGTTTTATTAACGCTTTGAAATCAGACGACTGGATATAAATGCCATACTTCACTTCCTCCAGCTCCTCATAAACATTGCGTTCCTCCACCATTTCTTTAAATGTCTTAAATTCTGCTTTGAGCTCTTCCTTAAAATCCTGAAGAAGTCTCGTGTATTCTTTCGACACGACGGCAACAGAGCAGTGCTAACACAACACACAAAGAGCAGTGGCAGCGGTTGCAGCGTGACAGCACTCGGGAGAACCCTACAAGTGAAAGCTGTAACACGAAGAAGACTGGTACTGCCCATGCTGCCGATTGTCGGTTCCGTGAAGTGCACCGTGTGTTATAAGAGCAGCACAAGACCAAGAGCGCTTGTTTTTGTGGCACACAGTCAATATGCACAGGTGGCTGGCAGTGCAGCGGTGATGGCCCTGCTTTACGAGACCGAAGGGAAGCCAGCGGTCGTCCTGTTCGACGAGCAGAAGCAGGGGCCTTCAGTGTGCCTGTAACAAGCTGCATTTGATACTCTTTGGTAGGATGCCTTTCTCAATGCTACTGTGTCTTTCGGAGGCACATTTGGGTGTAACAACCCTTCCTTCCTGGGGACTTTTGTCCTTAGCCGACGACCCATCAAGAGCTGTGCTGGGCTAAATCCATTGACGCCTGGGGTATGTATCCCTGTTGCATAGGAGAGCCATGTGGGGGTCTTCTGCCTTGGAAGAGGTTTTTGACAGTCCTGACTATTCTCTCCACTTCGCCATTCGATTGGGCATAATGGGGACTGCTTGTCGTATGGACGAAACCATAGGAGGAGGCGAAGGCTGCAAAACCTCGTGACGAGAATGGCGGGCCATTGTCGGACCAAATTTCCTCGGGTATCCTGTGGCGGGCGAATATGCTCTTTAGCACATCGACGACAGTTCGTGCGGTTGTGCTTCTCAAGGTTATTACTTCTGGGTACCTCGAGTAGTAATCAACCACCAGGAGGAAAGTTTGTCCACTGAAGTGAAATAGGTCCATGCCGAGAAGTTGCCATGGACGATCTGGGAGAGGTGTCGGTATAAGCGGCTCAGTGTAGTTAACTCGAGCGACAGCGCATTTCTCACAGTTGGCGACCAGAGAGGTAATGTCATTAGATATGCCAGGCCACCACACTGAATATCGCGCAAGGGCTTTGCTTCGGTTAACGCCTTGATGTCCGTCGTGTAGTGGTGTCAAGACTGTAGACCGAAGTGACGATGGAATCACCAAACAGACACCTTTGAGCAGCACGCCGTCGCAAACAGAAAGTTTATCAATCACCGAGGAATACTTGGAGATGTGCAACGGCCGCTTGTTTTTCCGAGGCCACCCCTGCCGACAGAAGGAGACTAATGTAGTGCATTCGCCATCCGAACCTTGTGCTCGGCGCACCTCCTGCAAGTTTAGTGGCAAAACTTCAGATGTGGCAGCCACTGTTTCTGCAACATAGAGCTCCATTACATGAAGGGGTGTACAGACCACAGTTTCTGTGGTAAGGAACTGCACAGTATCCACAAGAGATTCCTTCGGATTGATGCGTGAGTGAGTATCAGCTGTAGACAAGAGCTTACCAGGCACATGAAGTACCTTGAATTGGTAAGGCATTGTCTTGATCCGCAGCCTTTGTATTCTTGGAGGCAACATGTCGAGCTCCATCTTACCAAAAAGAGAGACGAGGAGTAGGTGATCTGTCTCAGTGTCAAGTAGGATGCCACGTACGAATTCGTCAAATCTCCAGAGAGCCCACATTATAGCCAAAGCTTCTTTTTCAGTTCGGCTATATCTCTGCTCCGTCTTCGTCATGGCTCTCGAGGCAAAAGCGACAGGACGGCGCTCACCAGATGGCTGCGTCTGCAGCAGTACTGCCCCAAGTCCGAACGAGCTAGCATCGGCTGAGACCATGGTTGCATACGACGGGTTGTATTTGGCCATACACCTGTCGGATGTCAGTATCTCCTTCACATTGACAAATGCGGCCTCTTGTTCATGCTGCCATGTCCAACTTGAAGACTTGTTGAGAAGGGCTCTGATCGGAGCGGTAATGTCAGAGATGTGTGGCAAGAACCTAGCAAGGCAATTGACCATCCCAAGAAGACTCCTGACACCTGCAACATCTTTTGGTGCTTCCATGGTCTTGATGGCTGCAACCTTGCCTTCTGCCGACACGATTACTCCAAGGAATGGTACTTCCGACACCCCGAATAAGCATTTCTTCTTGTTCAGTGTGACCCCGGTCTTGGCAAGACTGGACAGAACCTGGTCGGCGTGAAGTGATGCCTCCGGTGCCTGTACCCCGCCAAGGAATTTCACAACATCGAGGGCTTGTATAGCCGGCAGTCCCAGAAGAGGGACAGAGAGCGATTCGATGACAAAGAGTCGCTGTGAGGACGTCTTGCCGCGCCAGTGAAGTTGGACTGTATATGAACCAAGCACCCGCAGTGGTTGACCTCCGGGTCTGGTAAGTACGATGTCAACTTTATCCAGCTTGACTGTAAGCTTGGGGAAGTCATCAGGTATAGCTTGGCTCCTGAGTCAACTTTAAATTGCATCGTGTAGTCGTCCACCGTGACGTCCACTAATAAATGCTTAGCGCTCGCCCCAACGGTACTCAGGTGAATGGAGCAGACTTTTTGCTTTGATTTCCACGAGCGACAAACTTCCGCGAAATGCCCCTTCTTTTTACAAAAGTTGCAGAGCGAGCTGCGTGCCGGGCAGTGCGTGCGGGGATGAGACGCGCGGCCACAGAATCCGCATGTGGGCGTCTCTGCACTGTGACGGTCGAAAGAAGGCTTCGTGTCCCGGTGATGGCGAGCAAACTTCTGCGCCTTCGTAGCGTCCATTTGAAAAGCACTGGGGCTATTATAGCTCGTGCCAGCTTGCAACTGCCGCTTTTCTTTTTCCGCATCTTCAGCCTGGCGTGCTTGCGTCCAAGCCTCCTTCAGAGTGAGTTAAGCGTTTCGGCAGAGCTGGTCTGAAAGATGTGAGTTGAGCAAGCCAACGACGAATCTGTCGCATACTAGCCTTTCTTCAACTTGCGCCAAAGGATATGCGCAGGGTTTCATCAACCTGCATAATTCAGCATAGAACACATCGACGCTCTCGCCTGGCTGCTGCACGCATCTGTGAAAACGCGATGACTCGTAGAGCTGATTACTAGGATGCACGAAGTGCTCGGTAAAACTGTCAACGACAGTCTTGTAGGTAGTGAGGGACGCAGCATCAAGCGAGAATGTATCGAGGAGCGGACACGCTTCGGGGCCCATGCAGCATAAGAGCGAGCGCACCTGTGTTCCTTCCGGTGCATTCTTGAGTCCCGAGATTGCGGCATAGTCCTCAAAGTGGCTTTTCCACGTCGGCCAGGTCCCAGCATTGCCGAAGTCGAACGGTTCCGGCATCTGAAGGTTGATGCCCATCCATTTTGGACTGGACTGCTCTGTAGACATGGCAGGGACGATGGCTAAGTGCGGCGTCGGTGCTGTATCCCACTTCTGACACCATGTGTTATCGGTACACCGGGGGCGGTACCCAAGCGGTATCATGAGCGCTTGAGCTCAAAGTGAGACGGCCGGTCGACACTGAACCCAAACAACAACTGTCTTTATTCATCTTCAAACCCACGCTTCCCCGATAGCAGGGGGCGCCACTACCCAATACAATAGTAGCGACCTCTACACCCGTAACCAGACCTACGCTGTGGTTACTGGCAGATTGCAGTCGATGACATAAACCACGAAAAGACCGCATTTGTGACACCAGATGGTCTTTATCAGTTACGAGTTATGCGGTTCGGCCTGTGTGATGCTCTAGCCACCATCGAGTGCATGACGCCCTTGCACAGCCTTAAATGCTCCATCTGCCTTTATCATCTTGATTCGTCATCGTGTTCTCTTTATCCTGGGCCACACATCTTGAATGCCTTTCTTGAATGCCCGCAACTGCTACAGGATCTCCCTAGAAGGGGACGTCCAACTGCAGTTTCTCAGGACCAAAATGAAGTTCTGTGCTTTCCTGCCTGTTTCTTATGTTCTGTTGGTGTTCTGTGCTGCTGGACTACAGCTGAAGTCTTCTGATTGCCACTTTGGTCACTGGCATAACTCGTCTGGTGTGCTCCCTGACCGTGCAAAAGTTTGTACTTTGCTTGATTTCCCTACACCAACCTGTGCCAAAGACGTCCAGAGTTTTGTCGGCTTTTGCTCTTATTTCCGTCGCTTTGTCCAAAATGATGCGCACATTGCTCGGCCTCTAACTGGTCTTCTCAAGAAAGGTTCACCCTTTTCTTGGGGCCCTGAGCAAGCCGCCTCCTTTGCACACCTTGCCAAATGAGTGCTTGCATGTATGCAAATAACGCTGTTTGAGCCCAGTGTAAACACGGGCATGACAGAGTTATTGCTTATGCAGGCCACCCTCTTTCACATGCAGAGTGCAATCGCACCACTACAGCATGCGAGTTCCTTGCAGTTGTGTGGGCAGTGACCAAATTCTGGCCATACTTTTATGGCCGACATTTCACTGTGACCACAGAGCACCGTGCTCTTTGCTGACAGGTCAAAGTCACTGGGCCCTACTTCTCCAAGAATTTGGCTACACTGTGGTGTACAAGCTACACAACGACGTTTACTGCTTGTCTCGTCACCCTGTAAACGCTCCAGGCTCCAGTAATGCAGCTTCTGGAATCTTCACACTTGCTGATTTTCGCAACATTGGTGAGGAGCAAGAACGTGGTGCATTATTGTGCAATGTCGTCCGCCACCCACGCTCTGATCCATCAGAGCTTTCCCTTCAAATGTTTCTCCTTCTGGATGGCATCTTATACAGCTGAAGTATGCGACCTGATGGACAAGAACTACTGATACTGATCCCCCTCATCTGCGGCTGACCATACCCACACAGCTCCATGACATGCCCACTGCGGGCCACTTTGGTATTTCCCAGACGTATGACCATGCCCGGCGACGGTTTTTCTTACCTGGGCTCTATCGTTCTGTACAACATTCTGTCACTGCCTGTAAACCATGCCAATGTTGTAAAAAGCCAGCTCTCCTCCCCGCTGGACTTCTCCAGCCAATTGGCGGACCACCCAAACCGTTTTATCGTGCTGGTCTTGATCTGTTGTGTCGTTTCCCTACCTCAAAGTCTGGAGGTAAGTAGATTGCCATTGCAACCGATTATTCAGCCTGCCACACCATCACACGGGCCATTCAGACCAGTTGTGCTACCTACATTGCAGACTTCCTTCTGCGATATGTCATCTTGCACCATGGAGCTCCTCACCGCCTTCTCACAGACAGAGGCTGTTATTTGTTAGCTAAGGTAGTCAAAGATCTCCTTTGCTCTTGTGCCACGAAACATAAATTAACAACTGTGTATAACCCTCAAACCAATGGCCTCACGGAACGCCTGAACAAAGAACTTACCGATATGGTGTTCATACCAATATGGTGTTCGTGTATGTTTCCTCAGATCACTGTGATTGGAATGGCGCCCTACTACTTCTGACCTTTGCTTATAACTTGTCATGCCACGATGCCAAACTCTGCTCCCCGTTCTGTCCTCTATAGATGTGAACCAACATTGTGTTTTGGCACACTGCTGCCAAACGATCCCCCCCCCCTTGAGTATACATGCAACACTATCGCTACAGCTGCCAAGGCATGCCAAATTGCCCATCACTGGCTATCGGCATCGCAGACAAGACAGAACTCGCCATATGACAATCGTCATTGTGAGCTTCAGTTCTCTGCAGGCGACCTCATTCTTCTGTAGACTCCATCATGGCATGTGGGGTTATTAGAAAAACTGCTCTCCTCCCACTACTCTGCCCCTAACGCATCATCCGACAAGTCTCTGATGTCACCTACGATGTTGCTTCAGCTGATGCTTCACCATTGTCAACGTCACATGATGCCGTCCACGTGGGTCGTCTGAAGGCCATACCGAGCGATCGTGATCTAGGAGCCGCGGGGTCGGCGCTTTTGCTGCTGTGTTCCACCACAGTGGAATGGGCCGAGGTATAAGCTTAAATATGAGGGCCGTTTAATAATATAAACAGCTGATTGATTGATGATTCGTGGGGCTTAACCTCCCAAAACCAGTTCTGATTATGGGAGACACCGTAGTGGAGGTCTCCAAAAATTTCGACCACCTGGGGTTCTTTAACGTGCGACGACATTGCACGGTACACGGGCCTCAGCATTTCGCCTCCATCGAAATGCAGCCGTCACGGTCGGGATTGGATCCCACAGCCTTTGGATCAGCAGCCGAGTTCCATAACCACTAGGCCATCGTGGCTGGGCAATAATATAAACAACATTGCTGGCACAGCCCCATTAGCAGACCGTCGGACCAGCCCAACTACGTTGTCTCCTTCGTGTTCTCAGCAAATGTCTTCTTCCTTGCTCTCGTAGCACCATGACAACTTTATGCAGTCGAACACAGATACATCGAACCCACATATATCGAATTTTCGGCTATATCAAATTTGTAAATTATCCCCTTGAAAATTCTATGTAAAAGTATAGAAGTTCGTACGTTTATATAGAGCGTATTTTTGCCCGCCATCGGATATAGCAAACGCCGCGCGGGATGGCAGGTGCGCTTCTGCACTTGCAGCACCCCACGGCACTGGCACTGCACCTGCGCCGACACCCGAACTGCTAGAAAAACGTGGGAGACAGGGACTGTACTCTTGCTGGGCACTGTCACAAATCTCGGGAGCGCTTGCATAGTACGTAATAAAAGACGCGTTGGAAGACAATAGTGTTGTTGGCACAGCAAACCACTTTATGCCTCAGCAAAGCGAACAAAAGATCAACAAAATTTGTACAAAAAAAAGAAACTCATGCAGAAATTGAACCATAACGACAAGTGAACTTCCTCAGGTAACCATACACTGTCTAAACTCTTCAGTTCAGTGCAGCTCTTAGTCTTAGGTCTAGCTGCACTGACTTGACCAACGCTGCCTTAATCACCTATTCGAACATTCTGTCATGAGTAAAGGGGCCCACAGCACGTGCCACAGGGCGAAGAACGAGACATGGCGTGCGAAGTAACGGAGAGGCGCCAGAATGCACGCGCCGGTGACACGTTGGTGTTCGTGGCTGGTTGACGGCGGGCTTCGTGGCACGCGACCCGTGCCGCGATTGGAGGTGGAAAAGCACTGAGCTGGCAATTGTCTGAGTGGCGACCGCCGAGGAAGGACGCATCGGCAGCTACGCTCTGTCGACGGGACGAGGTGTTCGGTTCGGGAGCCAGGACGCTGGTACCCCATCGTGTGGCCGTCGACCTCAATTACGTTCGGGCGAGGCTCTTTGGAGGGTCTGCAGCGGACGGTTCCTGACGCACCGCCAACAATCCCCCTTCAAGGGTCGGCCAGCAGCAATTCACCGGGCCGTTGCGTTGCTACGTCGAGCGGAGGACCGTACTTGTACGTAGGCCTCAGGTAGGCCTAACTCGGGGAGGCCTGCCACGTCACCACTTGAGACCGGGCGTCGGCTACAGCAGCAGGCGGTATCCTCCGGACGACGTAAGGGAGGCCAGCAACAACCGGAAGTCATCAAAGTAGTTCCAGACTGGCAGCAGACTTTGCAGCGACGGAAGAGCAGCGCCAGCACCAGTAAGAACATTCCACATGTCCTAGTCGTGACTGCGTCAGCCAAGTCAGGGTGACCTGACTTAGGACTAAGCACTGTGCCAAAATCGAGTTGGAAGAGTATTGCTAATCAGTTAATTTCAGCTAATTAATTTGGTTAAATCAGTTAATTTCTCGGTGTTAGCTTTTTCTGCTTGTATATACATTTTGTTCATTTTTTGGTTTTCCGTGTGCTGTGTTATAAAAATCTGGTTTGCTGTGCTCACAACGCTACCGTCGTCAAACGAGTCTCTCTCCCTCTCCAACGCTCGGCATTTCCCTCTCCGAGATCCGTGCGTGACACATTCTTACTGATGTAGGTGCTGTCCTTGTTGCATCAAAGTCCGAAGCCGTTCTCAAAATTATGGTTGACGTTTCCAAGTCGTCGCTGTCCTCATTTATGGTGGCTGGAATATACTGCCGGCCTTTGTCGCCGTTACCTGGTCACCGTTGCTGTTGTGGCACAGTGTCCTCGATGGTTAGGCCCAAGTACGAGCTCGGCCCCCTGCTCGAAATGGTGATGTAGTGTACCAGGGATTGTTGCTGGTCGAAGGGGGTGGCTGCCATGCACCCAGAACTGTCGGCCTGCAACACCTCCGAGGAGCCTCGGCCAAATGTCTTCGAGGTCGACAGCCACGCCATGGAGCGTCAGCGTCACGGCCTCCGGAACCGAGTGTAGTGGGCGGGTTCGAGCCGAGGCGGCCGAGGATGCTGGCCGAAGCCAGAGGGCCGCCAAGTAAACACGCACGCTCTTCGTGCCGGCAGGAGTGAACCTACTTTATTCGAACAACACTGTTTTTGTCCAACAACCTAGAGGGCGCCCCATAACCAACACTGCTAGAGTCAATACACTGGGCACTCGCGCCCTCTACAAACCCCTTTTGGGAAAACAAAAGAAAGCAAAACCTTGCTCTGCGGTACATAACTGAATGACCAATACCACAAGACGCGCTCTACAAGTTCAGCCGCACTGGTGTCCTAATGCAACATCCCGACCGAGTGTGCACCACTGATGCAGGCGATCTTGAGGGAGTAGCAGGGGCAACCTGTGGTGATGCAGCTGGTGGAGGAGTAGCTACCCTGGGACTTGGACTGCTGCTTTGGGCACGTTGGGAGTCTGTGGCAGGCTTTGGGATCCTTGTGGCAGTGGACTGGGGCTGCTGACGTCGCGATCACCTGATGACGGAGACTGCTGCGGTACCAGATGTCTTCGGTTGCGGACGAGGGCACCTGCATCTGTCTGGACCACATAGAAGCGTGGACGCTGTGCTGGGCTAAGAACTGTGCCAGCACAATCTGTGTCGTGAATCCAGACTTGGTCCCCCTTCCCCAGGGGACGCAAATCCCGTGCAGCATGCCGACGGTTAAGTCTTGACGCTGGCAGCGTCGTTGGGCAGTGTCGCGCCTGTGAAACTCGGCGGCGCGAGGGAATCCTGGAAGCAACTTGTCTGCTGTGACTGGAAGGCGAGTCCTGAGGCTGCGCGCCATGAGCAGCTAGCAGGGCTGTATCCTGTCACCCCAGCTGCGTTACTATATGACAAGAGGGCCAAAGGCCAGTCTGGAGACCTTTTGAAAAGTTCCGCACCATCCGCTCGACTTCACCGTTGGAATGTGGGTACCTAGGACTGCTCGTGACATGAGAGAAGCCATAGCTCTGGGAGAAGACATGGAACTCTGCTGATGAAAACTGAGGTCCATTGTCGCTGACGAGGATCTCCGGAATGCCATGCCTTGCAAAGACACTTTTGATGATAGAGATCACTGCAGTGGGTGTCGTAGTGTGGAGAGACAGCACTTCTGGGTACCTTGAGTAATAATCAACGAGGAGAAGGTAGCCTGTTCCGTTGTGGTGAAAGATGTCCACACCTACTCGCTCCCAGGGGTGGCGAGGTGTCACTGTAGGAAGCAGTGGCTCTGCTCGCTCGACCCGCGTAGTGGCACAGTTAGGACAGTTCTCCACCATGTTCTTTATCTGGCTTCCGATGGTCGGCCACCAGACAGCCTCTCTGGCACTGGCGCGGCAACGGTGGACACCGAGGTGTCCATCGTGGATGAGGGACAGGACGTGCTTTCGCAGTGAAGAGGGCACTAGTAGACGTCCCCCACAGAGGAGAAGGCCATCACCGATAGTGAGTTTGGCACGATGAGCCCAAAACTGAGCCATGCTAACAGGCAGATTCTCATTCAAGGCCACCCTTGTGTGCAATACGAGCTGAGCTGAGGGCACTCCCAATCTGCAGCCTGGTGAGCACGGAAGTCATCGAGGAGGACTGCAAACGTGGGAGGGATAGCGCGGAGCGCTTGTTGGACGTACAGCTCAACCTTGTCTATGGCTGAAGTCGTTGGCAGCTGAGTGACAGGGTCCCGCGAGAGTGCATCTGCAGTGGCCAGTTGTTTTCCAGGTATGTCACGTCAAACTGGTACTGGAGTAGGCGAATGCGAAAGCGCGTGATGTGGGGTGTCATGAGGTCAAGGTCTGCAGCTCTAAGGAGCTTCACCAGTGGCTTATGGTCGGTCTCAAGAGTGAAATGAAGGCCTCAACGAAACTCATCGAACCGGTTAATGGCCCAGGCGGCTGCCAGTACCTCTTTTTCAATCTGGCTATACCTTTGTTCCATTTCTGTTAGTGCACGAGAAGTGTATGCAACTGCTCGGCGATCCCCTGATGGCTGGTCTTGAAGGAGCACTGCACCCAGCCCGAAGGAACTGGCATCTGCGGAGACTGTTGTCGTAAGTGCAGTGTCCGAGGTGTCCGAGGGCAGCATGGACTTGAGTTTTTCAAACGCGGTGGCTTGTGCTTGTCTCCATGTCCAGCCTGCAGTCTTGTTGAGGAGACTTCGAATTGGCGCAGTCATCTGGGAGAGACCTGGGAGGAAGCACCCACGTGGTTGATCATACCAAGGAAACGTTTGACACCATGAACGTCCGGAGGAGCAGGCATGAGCTGAATGGCCGCCACTTTGTCTGGATCGGGGGCGATGCCGTTGGCACTGACGATGACGCCAAGGAACCTTACACTTAACACGCCGAAACTGTGCTTGGCAGCGTTGAGGGTGACCCCCGCTTGTTGGAGGCGACTGAGGACTGCTTGAAGGCGCTGATCGTGCTGCTCTGCTGTGTGGCCAAACACAAGGTTGACAACACCGGCCAACCCTTCCAGTAGGCGTGACATCTGACGCTGGAAGTATTCTGGGGCCGACGTAATGCCGAACGGGAGGCGACAATAGCAGTATCTACGAAATGGAGTGGTGAAGGTCGTATACTTCTGGGAGTCATGGGCCAAGCCTACCTGGTGGAAGCCTGAAGTTGCGTCCAACTTCGAAGAAACACGGGCATCACCAAGCAGTCCGAGGGTTTGGTTCTTGCAGAACGACTTGGTTGAGCCTGGTCAAGTCCACGCAAAGGCGGTAACCCCCTGCCGGCTTCGGCACCACGACAAGGCCTGCACACCAGTCCGTCGGCTCGTCAACGTGCCGGATCATGCCCTCCTGCTCCATCTTTTCCAGCTCTTTCTTTACCACGTCTCGTAGGGGTATCAGTATATGCCGTGCCGAGGGAATACGGTACTGCGTCTGGCTTGATACAGATCGTGTACTCTTCCGGGAATGTGCCCAGGCCGGCAAAAATGGCTGGAGGGACTTCCCTAGGTAGTGTGTCCAGCCAAGCGGCTGAGACGGAGCCGACAAACTTGACCACGCCAAGGGCAATGATTGCGGGATAGCCTAGAAGGGGCATCTCTTGTCCCGCCACGACGTAGAGGCGCTCATTGATTTGCCTCTCTCTCCAAGACAGCGCCGCAGAGAAGGTACCGAGGAGCTTATCGAGGATGGCCGGGCAGCCAGGAAACGTGCGCGGAACCACCGAAACGTCAGCACCCGAGTCCACCTTGAAGATGAGAGGGTGCCCGTTGACCAGAACCTCAACGAACCACCCGTTCCAAGGCACCTCCATGACAGAGTGGAGCTCCACGGATCCGAGGTGCTTCTTTGAGCGACATACCGAAGAAAAATGGCCTCGCTCCTTGCAGTGGTTACAGACTGCTTTGACAGCTGGGCACTCCAACTGTCGGTGAATTCGTGACCGCAGAAATAGCACTGCGCACTTTGGCTGCTTTTCGACGCTTCACGAACGTTGCTGCTGCTTCGTGAACTTTCGGGCCGGTCACATGACACGAAGTTGCCAGACTCCCATCTGTTTGCGCCGTGCAGCATGAGTTTACGTGAAGTCGCCGCGTCCACTTGCGCTGCCGTCGGTGGTCGACGAGCGGTGAAGGATAGGCGTTGCTTCTCGCGCTCGGCGTTTTCGTGCTGGTGGGCTTGCACAAGCGCTTCGTCCAAGGAGAGGCTCAGGGTACGGCACAGCTTGTCTGAAAGATGAGAATCCAACAAACCTACAATGAAACGGTCGCGAACAAGATCTCTTCAACAGCAGGTGGCGGATAGTTACACTTGCTTACCATGTTTCGAAAGGCCGTGAAGAAACTGTCGACTGTTTCGCCTGGCTGTTGCGTTCGCTTGTGGAAACGAGAGCGCTTGTACACTTCGTTTACGGGGTGCACGAAGTAGCTTGTGAGCCGCCGGGTGACTTCCGCGTAAGACTTGTACACCTCTTCGTCGGACATGAGCGAGCTAAGGACGATGCGTGCCCGCGGACCCATGCAGTAGAGAAGAGCCCTAACCCTTGTCTCGTCTGGAGCGGTGTGCATGCCTGTGGCGAAGACGTAGTCCTCGAATTGCTGCAACCAAGAGGGCCACCCACCGGTATCATCTAATGAAAACAGGGCCGGGCTCCGGAGACTGGCGGCAGCAAGGGCAGGAACTGGAGCGTCCTTAGTAGCCATATCGAGCGGCAAGAACCAGGGATCCCACTTCTGACACCATGTAGTGGGCGGGTTCGAGCCGAGGCGGCCGAGGATGCCGGCCGAAGCCCGAGGGCCACCGAGTAAATACGCACGCTTCTCGTGCCAGCAGAAGGGAACCCACTTTATTCGAACACCCTTTTTATCCAACAACCTAGAGGGCGCCCCATAACCAACTCTGCAAACAAAAGCGCAAGGTAGTTCGGGTAAGATTGTTTCATCACAGAGGAACGTTAATAGATAAAATAAATAGACGAGGAGAAAAATTAGTTGGGAAAATATGTGTGATTCGGGAAACGAATTGTTTGTAGGGGAAACAGAAATAAAGCTAGAGCTTGGTGGCCCGGCTACTGCCCCGTTATAAAGGGGGCGCTCCTAATATCCATCCATCCATCCATGCTAGAGTCAATACACTGGGTACTCGTGCCCTCTGCACCGAGCACCCGCTGCTCCCGTCGACAGTACGGAGCTGCCGACGCGACCTTCTTTGGCTGTAGCCACATAGGCAATGATCGCTCAGCGCTGCTGCACCTTCGATGACGGTTCGGGTTATGAACCTCGAGCGCTTGTGGGGTTTCAAACGGGGGCCGGTCTTCATCTCCTTCGTGTCGCCTGCCTTTGACTCATGACAGGCATGCGGAACAGCTTTTTCTTTCTTCTCTCTCATTTGTTCACTGTGGTAATTGGCTCGGAGAGCGGCACTGACGGCCTCCCCCTTTCGCCTTCTTTTTTTTTAATGTGTTTTGTTAGGCCAACCACAGCTCGCGTCTTTCGGGCATCGCTGTTGCCCTCAGAGGTGGCAATCCCGAGCGCTTTGTTGGGTGTCCATGTAGTTCACTTCAGTGAGGCTTGGCATTGTCACTTACCATCATGTGCTTGTTTTGCACTTGCTGTGCGCGGTGTGCGAAGGCGCAGCGGACTGCTGGAATTTCCGAGTTCTCGTGTAGCAATGGGCGCTGTAAGCACAAGCAGCATCAAGAAGCGCAAGCACCTTGGCATTGCCGCCAAGTTGAAAGCCATTCAAGGCGTTCAGGAAGGCGAAAAAAGTTGGACAATGGCAAATGACTTTGAGATTCCTCAGAGCACTCTGAGTACCTTGTTAAAGAACAACGTAGACATAAAGGCAAAAGCAGCAGAGCAATGAATGTGGGGAGCGTGTCGAGTGTGCGCTCCTGCCCACAAGAAAGTCGAGAAGGCACTTTATGCCTGGTTTTTAGGAGTTCGAGTAAGAACATTCCAGTGGATGGCCCAATGCTAACGGCTAAGGCCATCCAGCAGTGGATGGAAATCTCCACGCAGTTTTGTCCCACGAAAATCAATGCCGTCGAGACCAGTCTGTTCTGGCAAATGCTGCCGAGCAAAGCACTCAACCTCCGCTCAGCCACGGGGGAAAAATGAGCAAAGTCTGCGTGAGCGTTGTGCTCGCTGTCAACGTGGATGTTGTCGAAAGCTCCAGCCCTCTGTGACCAGAAAAGTAAGGGCACCGCGCTGCTTCAAAAACTGCAAGCAGCTCCCCATCCGCTACGCCTCAAACAAGAACGCTTGCATGACGTGTCAGCTCTTCACAGAATGGCTGCAGGCGTGGGACATCGAGCTGGGCAAGTAAGAGTGTCGCGCTTGCCTTGTGGAAAACTGCTCGGCCCACCACACCACCTCTTAGCTCAAAAACATAGAGCTCAAATTTTTGCCTGCCAACACGACAGCAAAACTGCAGCCGCTCGACCAAGTCGTCATTAAGTCCTTCAAGGCGGGTTACAAGAGGCAACTCCGTGATAGCCTTTTGGTCAACGTGCGCATGGGCACTGAGCTTAAAGTTGACCTGCTTGGGGCCATTCAAACGATGCCGGGCGACTGGCAAGATGTAAAGAAGGATACAGTGGCCAACTGCTTCCAGAAGGCAGGCTTCACGACGGCCAAACTTGTGGAAACCTGTGAAGATGGCGGCAATGATGAGTGCATAGGCGATGCGTTTTGCAAGTTGGCATTCCTTTTCCCGGCTGCCGTTCCACCCAGAATTTCTGTAGACGATTTTGTGGAAGCTGACTGCAATGTTGAGGCTGTTGCGAGCCTCGCTGACGAGGACATTGTAGCTGCAGTCGCAGGGAGCCAGGATACCAAGGCTGATGGCTCAAGTGGCGACGACATGCACATACTCCGCCGCTGAAGTGGTGGCAGCATTCAGCTTGATTTGCTGTTGTTGCGACGACACGGAACGGACCGGGCTGTCATACCTAGACAGCCTCGACAGGATCGAGGCCACCTTCTTTAAAGAGGCACTGACACCAAAATTTTCGTCTGCTGTTTTTTCGCTGCAGTACGTAGCTGGGGACCTGTTAGCCATGACACGGCACATCATTTGCTCCAGCGCGCGTCAGATAATTATTTACGGCCTGTTTATTACCCACTAGTTTCAGTTTTGGTTTGGGAGAGCTCAAAAAACAAGGCGCTCGGTGCAACTGGCACCATCTAGCGCTAGAAATGGAGCAAACGAGTTCGAACACGTGAGCACACATAACTGTGACGCACTTCCGCACGACAACCGCCGCGTGCTCGTTTTCTTTCGCCTGTCGCACGTCTTGCGCGTTGTTGTCGCTGTTGCTGTCATTGTTGTTGGGTGGCAACTATTTTTTTGAGGTCTGGCATCGTCGGCAGCCTACTAACGCAGCCGCAGCGAATAAGCAATGGCGGCTATGGCGTCATCATTGCTAGCTGCACTGTCGGAGCTCGGCTGCCGTGGTGACGTCGCGGAAGTTGGGGGTCCCCTTCAGGTCACCTTTGCTGTCGTCGATGCCGCGATGTGCGGAGTCTAGCGCTTGACTGCGCATGCGAACTTCAGTATTCATTTAAATTACCTTCGGAGCTGTGTTCGCCATTGAGATTTGGTAGATGACATCTGTATATCCACGAAAATCCCGCAGGCTATCTTAGCAGCGAAATTTTGGTGTCAGTGCCTTTTTAAAGGGCCACAGCCATTTTTTTGTTGGGGACGTTTATGTTCTAATGAGTAGAACAGTGAGTTGTAATCACGGCATGAAGGGGCAAATTCTCCAGCGTGAAGTCTAATTAGTCACAACATCGTTAATTTTGTTCAGTTTTCATGATGCTTCGAAACGCGCGCCAAAAACTGCAAGAAACTAGCGCTGCGGGGCTAGCGCGGCGGCTGTCGGAAGTGAGCGCAGGCACTGATTGCGTGAGCTCAAGAGCTCAAGATTCGGGGACGTTGCGGAGAGCGCGAGCGCCAGACCAGTTGCTGAATTCGTCTTCTCGCCGCACCCGCTTTGCATCATAGCGTGTGTACAATGTACGCTTCAGCGACCAACACGGAAAGCAAGAAAAAAAGTACGGCTTTTGGCGTGGCCTCCGCGATCGGCTGCGGCAGCCAGTCTCGGAGGCCGTAGCGCGGCGCGCCCGTGTCTCTCTGTGACGTCACGATGTCAACTTACAGAAGTCAAACGTCACAGATGGCCCACTAACCGCGTCACACTAGTGGCGATGTCGCGAGGTGCTGCAAGCTCAGATGAGCATTCCTGCTTACTTTGAAACCATATTAAAATTACTTAGAGGCGACGTTCGCCGCCAACACTCGGTCAAGGTTGCCTTCATATGCAGGAAAACCAATTAACGCAAGCATCTTGCGTTTGAAATTTTGGTGTCTTGGGACCTTTAACTTCATTTTGAAGACGAAGAAGCAGGCCAAGATCAGCAATTTCTTTTTTTTTTTTTTGTGCAAATCAAGCATTTTGTTGCGGTATGGTGGTGCGGAAATAGTTGTTCTTGAATGCACTGATTCTTAGGTGATCGTCCGCCTCGAGTGTATTTTTTTATATCGAATTTTTTATATCTTGAATTAATTCGCAATTCTCTTTGAGTTCGATATATCCGCGTTCGACTGTGTTTCTATAGTATGTCAAATTACTTTCATGCTTCTTGAGACACGGACTTCACTAGCACCAATTTAAAAGCGCTACTCCATTGTCTGCACAACTCGGGCCTGTAGGTGTTACCTTGTGGATGATTTTGAAACTAGACTTGTGGAAAATGAATAGCAAATACTGATTGAGCTGCCACAGAGGAGGTAGTAATTGGCATTATGTGATGAATTCATGAGCAGTGACAGTGAAGCCCGTGCACCATTGTCGTTTTCTTGCTTTTGAAGATTCCCACCAAGGAAGCAGGTTATCACCGAGGAGAAGATAGCGGCACAGATGAGTGATCTCAGCCTGGATGGGTGAGTCCCGCTTGTCATCCCTCTGACCCGTCTGAAACGAACAAGTTTGACCATAAAATCATTCTAGTTGTGCATCCAGAATTCCAACATAGCAAAAAGGTTGTCCTTGGTGTCACTTTATGTTAAATTTATGTGCCGAGGCTTTGTTGTGTGAGTGCACTTCATATTTTGCCATTGCACAGCCAGCTCAATGAATGTCACACGCAAGAAAGTAAGCATAGAGCACTCATTCATTCTGTGCCTTTTGTCCTCGTTGTCTTATGCAAAGCCAGACATCCTAAACATCAGTTTTGCAAGGTCGTGGCACAGAACTGGAGGATGTGTTTAGTGAAAGCTTCTCCAGAGCATTCAACTGTCTACATGGTCTGTGATTCTCCGGCATGTCGGCCCTTGCACATTTTCCAAAGCTGATTTAAACCAACTGTCTACCGCTTGTAAAATTTGTGTTGCGGGGAGAATGAAAAGGCTGTTCCTTACATTTACGTAAGTATGCTTGTACGCTATAAAAAATATTTTTAGCTTGGCCCTTGTGAAAAAATGTCTGCTGGCGCCATCCTCAGTGGTGTTGTCAAACAGCAAGTAGGCTCCCTTGCTTCAAAGCAAAAAAATTTGTTGGCGACTGTAATTTTTTACACACACCTGGTAGCGTTCCTTTGCGACGGAGAGCAGTTTTCATTTTTAAATTTGTATTGCATAAACCAAGTAGCTAGTGTTGCCGGTGTGCCTACACATGCACGAGGGGCCACCACAACGCTTACAGTGGTCCATCATCATTGGTGAGGACCTTGCATATATGAATTAGCCATCAAAATTCATCTAATCATTTCTATCTATAAGGTGATATGCTGTTTTGTCTTGCCACCAGTTTTGCATGTTCTGGCAGATGAGTTCTGCAGAATTCCACAGCGCATGTGAAATGGAAAATTAGCATCCACCCATTTGTAGCACAAGGCTACAAAAAAAAAAAAAAAATACCGTACACATTCCTCGGAAACGAGAGCTTCTTCGTTGAAAGAGGTCCAGGGATAGAACCTGTACAAGGCAGTCACTTTACTGCCAACCAGGAGGCTAGCAATTTTCATTGCAACGGTGAATCGGTTGAAAACTCAAAAGCACATGAATATGGCAGATCTGCAGAATCCCTAGAGGTGGAGTAATGATTGCAGTTACTGGGAAAGCAGCTGCAGTTGCCCCAATCTGCTACATTTTGTCAAATCTGCTATGTTGATGCGACAAGTGCAAGGAACTGCACCAATCGGACAGCATTTGCTATCATGGGCAACCTTGGAGGGCACGATGGGCTAGTTGGTACTTGTTAAGTGACATAATTGCAGCACGAAACTTGGAGAGAGAGGGGAAGTCAGAGAAGGTGCCACACACTGGTTTATTGAGCTCTAAGCAGGCACTTATATACAAGCGCACACACTCTCGAAGCCAAGGTGTACAACCCGATAAACGCAAGTTATCGTGACAGGTCCAGTGTCTTCTTTTCCGTGTCATACAGTGTCACAGATGTCTGGCTAATGCACTTTTGACCGCTGATACAAATCCGGTAAGCCTCAAGTATTTCCCGCATAGTTTTGTCCTTGCTTCTGCCCAGAATCTTTACTTCCGGAAACAACCACGAGAAAACTTGTGGGCCGAACAGCGCCACTGCATTTCTCAACTCTTAAATGGCCACCGTGCAAACATTCAAATGGTGTCCGCATTTTTGAGCAATTTAGAATAGAGTTTTTGTCACTGTTGTTCTGCGCAGTTGTGTGAACGTGGGATAAATAACACCTCTGCTGGGCTCCACAGTTGTATGCAGTAGCTCTAAATGGAGCCACCTTTAGTATCCATGTGCATTCATACTGCTGGCCTCATCTAAGTAGGACGTCATAGCAGCTTCGTTTGCTGCCACCACGTTTGCTGTTTTGTGACAATGCACACAGTTTTAGTCTGGAAGGCCGGGCAACACTCTGTACCGCAAATTCCGTAACGTGTTGGTTAGACAGGAGTCTTGCGGGTTCTTTTTACCACAGAGCACTCTCATGGCTTCGAGGAGTGAATGGTGGCGCTACACGAAAGGGCCTAGGGGTTTTGAAAATTCATTCAGCTGCTCAAATTCGAACTTTGTTGAAGGGGCAACGTATGGATGAATGAAATAAATGTTTATAGTCAAGCTAGTGTCAAGCTCAGGTTTACTCTCGGTGGGTGTGTCGGCACTTTTTTTTTTTGAGGTAAGAACATCTAATTAGCTATGTTCCCAAGCAGGTTGAGGAAAGCTTCTTTAAACTCGGTGGTGTCCCGAAAACCTATTTCTTGCATACAGAGATCACTTGCAATGTACCAGCTTTGTCTGTGTGCCTCTTTTTCTCTCAATTTGCTTGCAAGATAGCTAAGAAGACCTTCCACACTTGTCTGCCAGCAGTGCCGGCTACTACTATGTTGTAGCATGATTTCAAAACCATGTTCGTAATAAACCTTATGTATATTTGACCAGCAGTGCCACCATTCAATTGCATTCCTTTGTGCCAAAAGGGAAGTTTCAGTCTATTGAAATAATGGATAAATACATTCACTTAGGTTGAGGTCAAAAATTTTTCTTCTATAACAGGTAATGTTATAATGGTTAAATATTTCAGTGTCGCCAAGTCTATCTTTTTGGACAGCAATGTAGTTTGTTCTGTAATTTTATATTGTTGCTTTTGACAATTTCCAATAAATTTTCTGGTGCCTGAAGGCTGTATTTCTGTCGGCATGGACGCTCCTATTAGTATGTGCTTACCGTCATTTGCCCTACTGTTTACGGCACGCAAAGAAGTGTTCGGTGCGCCCCTGTGGTCATTTTCGTGTGGTTTTAAGGCCAAAGCAGCTTTTATTCATTCTAGTGATTGTTTCAAGTTGCTTAAGTCATCCTCATCGTCGTTATATTAATTTAAGTCCACTGCAGGACGAAGGGCTGTGCCAACGAGTGAGTTGGTTCCGCTTTATGCCTGAGAACTTCTTAGTTTTGTCGCTCCATCTATCATTTTTCCTGCCTCTGTTGCGTTCTCCTTGTCTTGGTATTCATTCCGTCGCTGTTACTGTCCATCTGTTGTCTGCCCTCCGCATGATATGCCCTGCCCAGGTCCACTTCTTTCTTTTAATTGATATAAGGTTATCACCGACTCCTGTCTGTTCGCTGAACCGCTCCGTTCGTTTTTTATCTCTTAGCATTACACCTAGCATTACACCGTTACATCATTTTTCTTTCCATTGCCCGCTGTGTGCTCCTTATTCCATCTCTAGTTCTTTAGTTATCCTTCATGTTTCTGTACAAACTAGAAGAGAAACTCAGGGGAAGATGGATGCTTGAATCGATGAACAAATCACAAAATGCTATTTAGAACATGAAATGTCGCAGGAGCCAACGTTTCGATAAGCGGTCTTGTCTTCGTCAGGGCGGCAACTACCTTCTCCAGCGTTCGTTTATGTATGCCTTTGCACACTCTCCCCCGTCCTCAGAAAGAGAGCAGAAGAAGAGCAGCACGTGCGAATAACAAAAAAACAGGGGGGGGGGGGCCCTTAAACTCCGCCTTGAACGCGATAGCGAAATGTGGCCCCTAGTGTGCACTTCAACCACTCAGTGCATACTTATTAATGTGTGTTGTTACACACACACACACACACACGCACACATTCGCGCAACATATCTATAGTAATGGTAGATGTTTTTGATGTATTTAATAGAACTTTCATTCATAAATGGTCACATTCTTTCGTCCTTCTTGCGTTAACTATCTGGCAGCTGCTCGATTTGTTCTTCTGGAGACCTCTTCTGGCCAACCGCAAAAAGCATCGCCTTATGGTCGGTGAAATGGCAAACAACACATTATCTAATGTTTGCTGTTTCCTTGATATGATATATTCCTTGTCCTAGAACGGCGGAACCATATCATCGTCATCATCATCAGCCTGTTTAGGTCCACTGCACTAAGAAGGCCTCTCCCAACGATTTCCAATCCACCCTATCCTGAGCGAGTTGGTTCCACTTTATGCCCGCAAACTTTTTAATTTCATCGCTCCATCTAACCTTTTGCCTGCCTCTGTTGCGTTTTCCCTCTCGTGGTATCCATTCCGTCGCTCTTACTGTCCACCTATTATCCTTCCTCCTCATGACATGTCCTGCCCAGGTCCACTTCCTTCTTTTAATTGATAAGATAATATCGGCTACTCCTGTCTGCTCCCTGATCCATTCCGCTTGCTTTTTATCTCTTAGCGTTTCCCCTATCATTTTTCTTTCCATTGCACGTTGCATGCTCCTTAGTTTCATCTCTAGTTTTTTCGTTATTCTCCATGTTTCTGCACCGTACGTTAGTACTGGAAGAACGCAGTGATTCAATACTTTTCGCTTTAGTGAGAGCGGTAAGTTTTCAGTCATGATTTCGTAATGCCTTCCGAATGCGCTCCAGCCCATCCTTATTCTACGGAGAATTTCTTTTTCCTGGGTAGGAGTTCCCGTTATTAACTGTCCCAGGTGTACATATTCGTTTACACATTGTAAGGGTTCATTGTTGATTTTAAATTCCTCTTCCTTAGCTAAGCTATTGAGCATAACTTTGGTCTTTTGCCTATTCATTTTTAATCCAATTTTAATGCTTTCCCTGTTTAGGTCATCAATCATGTTTTGTAGTTCGTCTCCATCATTGCTAAAGAGCACAATGTCGTCTGCAAATCTTAAATTGTTTAGATATTCTCCAGCTATTCGAATTCCCTTTTCTTCCCAGTCTAGACGTTTAAAGACTTCCTCTAAACATGCAGTGAATAGCATCGGGGATATTGTATCTCCCTGTCTCACAGCTCTCCGATCGGGATTTCTCTGCTTCCCTCGTGTAGGAGTAGTGTGGCTGTGCAATCTCTGTATATGTTGTTCATGGTTTTTCACGTATACGCCAGGTACCCCTTGTCGACGTAGAGCTTCTAGAACTGCTTGTATTTCTGCGGAGTCAAATGGTTTCTCGTAGTCTATAAACGCGGACCCATATAGGCTCTGCTGTAGTCGCATGGCCTCCGAGACTGCGGGTGCGCCCGCCGTCTAGGAGGCCATGGTAGTCGAGACATGTTTTTCACAATATCTCACAGATGGCAGCACATTATCTAATGTTTGCTGTGTGCTTGATATGCTCAATAAAGTTTATTCCTCCTACAAATTGCTGAATTAGCCTACAAATCGCCGAATGAGCTCATTTTCTTCGTGACACCTGCCGAACAAAAGGCATTAAAGAGACTGCTTCCACTACCTGACATTTATGTGGTGTTTTTTTCCAAGGCAGTTCCAAGTAACATCATGGCTTTGTAGTAGGACACCTGCTTGCCACGCAAACAGCCCGGGTTCGATCCTCAGTGGGACCGAAGATTTGTATTGTTTATTTTATTTTATTTGCATCTTTCTCGATTTTCCCTCACAGAGAGACGCCGACACCGATGGCGGTATTTCTGCGAAACGAGCTTTCTAATGCTACCACGTTGAAACGGTGTGGGGGTTGGGTGCAGGGGTAGTTGGGTGACAGGTGTGAGCATGACTAATATAAATGGCCAGAGGGAAAGCTTCCAAAGAATCCGCTCCTTGTGCATATCTTGCAAATGCATTGTGTGCGCAGTGCTAGAAAGCAGGATGAAAAAAAAAAAGGAACACATGCTCGGAACAGGAGTTGCTCCTATGGCATGTGTCCCCCTCTCCACCCCACACCACCTGCGCCGCACCAACGGTGCACTTCACTGCAAGCTTATGGCTAAAAATGTAACTACGCTGTTTAACGCTGTTGTTCTCGTCGAACTGGAGGGCGGCTCCGCACCTGAAAGCAGACTTTCTGGGAGAAACATTGTTAGCTTGTGTATACCTTAACCTTTTGTCGTCCTTGTTAACCCCCACTGTATCTAATGGACTCGAGGGTTCCCTTTGAAAGGTTTATGCCTGTAGGCTGGACAGTATCGAATTTGTATATGAGATACGATTCCCTGTATTTTCTGTCCCTCAGTGAGCGGAAGTTTCCTGAAGTAGTAGAGTTTCAGTTTGTCCAAATTATGACCTTTCATATCAAAAACTTACAGCACATTTTATACTAAAAAAGAAAAACACTGAAAGATGAGCTCATGACACTACCTGCACATTTAGCATTAACGAAATATACCACTCCACTTAGTTCACCAGACAGCCAACAATTAACACTAAGTACAGTGTAAAATTACCACACGTCACAGGCAAGTGCACATTCAACATTAAGTACAGTACAAATGTCCACACGTCACAGGCAAGTGCATATTTGTGTAGCATATTTGCGATGAAAGCAAGCGGGCCTACACATTCGACCTGCTTCTGTTCGTTGATTCTCACTACAACCTCTGCCTAAACCTGACACTGAATTGGATGGCGTTCCAAGCATGGAATTCATTGCCAAAGCATACGAGTGGACAATTTGGACGGCCTCACTGCAAGAGACATGCTTCTCTGCAGGGATGGCTCCTGAACCAAATAAGGCAAAAGATGACTCAACAGTTCCCCTATTTCTCAAAGTCTCTTGCACTGGGCTATAACATCGGAGTCCGTTATTTGTGCAGACGTCGTGCGTGCTTACACTTGAATCCCTTACGGATTCTTTACCGGTTACTTCGTTAGTGGTGCCCTGTTCTAGACGCGAGCTGTCGCTATATTCGCGGTCTCCTGAAGTCACCAGATTTCGAGATACAAAAGGACAGAAAGTTGAGCGAGGTGGTAAGGGTCCATAGTCAACAGAAAAGGCGTGCAAGACGCGGACACAAGGGGGGAAGTGAACAACACGAACGCCGACTATCAACTGAAGCAGAGCACAGAGGCGAAAAAGAAGGAAGACACACAGCTTATCTGTGCATGCTCAGGAATGGTAGCGCCACCTGTCAAACGGTTACACGTGCCGGTCTACGCGATAGACAACTCCCAAGGCATTCAATCTCCTCTCTGGTTAAGCTAATCGACAGCTGACTCACACACGCACTTCCACTAATACTGATATGCCAGGCCTCAACCAATAAACGCATGTCTTCGTTCTTATGCCTGTACAGGATCTCGGTTTCGTCTAACTCGGGCGTGCAGCTACAGACCTGGCAGTGCAAACATAGGTTAGACGGCGTTCCACCTGATAGCAACCTTCTATGTTCAATTAATCTTTGATTAATACAACACGCAGTTTGCCCTACATAAAAACGTCCACAGCTAAAAGGAATCTTATAAACCACACCCATGCGACAGTCGAAATTATTATTGGCTGTGTGCTTAACCTGACAGATATCCGTTCGCTTCTTTCCTTCCATCAGCTCGTTTCTTCTATGCACGGCAGCACAAACCCTACCTAACTTATTGGGAGCCGTAAGCACAACATTAACCCCATATGTACTTCCCACTTTCTTAAGCCTGTGCGAAACTGCGTGGATATATGGAATACTCACGACTCTTTTCTTGTTAATGTTACTCACTGCTACAGCATTCGTTCCAGTCGAAATCGACTTCTTCAGACGCTCAGCTACTGTGGCTATGGCTAGTCTAGGGTAACCTGCTTCTAAGAGGCTCTCGACCTGCCCATTGAAGCTAATGGTCAAACGGTGCACGCATGACTTCGATAGGGCTGACTTTAAACGGACAAGGCTATTCCGTTTTTTACTACTTTTGAATGCTTGGAGTCAAAGTTAAACAACGGCTTAGATGCTCTAGGGGAACACTGCCAGCACACGTGATTCTGCTCAAATGACAAAGAGAAATCTAAAAATTGTATTACGTTTCTCTCAGGCAGTTCTTTCGTAAACCTTAGACCATCCCCATTAAGTTTAAATTGATCGCTTACATAGGTGATGACGGATTCAAAATCATCCTTACTGCAAAATATCAAGTAATCATCTGCATACCGAAATACCCTGATGATGTGGTCCCCTAAGGCCTCTTTTAAGCAGCTGTCAAACTTGCTCAAGTAAAGATCACTTTGAATAGGGGCGACCTTTGAACACGCACAAACACGCCTTCTCTGTATCCAACTAATGTTGACGTTAAGTACATGGAAAGAATTTCTAGAAAAGTGCCTGTGGAAACTCCGCATCTATCTATGAAACCGGACTCTTGCCCTGTTCTTGAATACATTCTTTCACGCAAATTAATAAACCTTCATGCGGCAGCGAGTAATACAAATCTTCTACATCCATGCTAAATGCTGTGCAGTCGCCAGGATTTTCGTCTGTTAACAACTGAACTAGAGCCTGAGAATTACGAACGCGAAAGGGGTCAGAAAAATCTAGAGATGTTAAGCACTTCTGCAAATAGCTAGCTACACAAACTTGCCAAGTCCCTGACTCTGATACAATTGAGCGAAACAAAATTTCTTTCTTATGGGCTTTCGCCGAGAAAAATAATTCTAAAGTAATTTTGCCTTTTTGACACTAGAAGCTACCCTATCAAGATTGTTTCAACAGAAGATCGACAGCTCGTTGTTTTATTACAGAAGGTTTCAATTTCACAGGTGTTAAATTCTTTTCAATAGCTGCTGAGGCTTTATCTAAAAAAGTGCTATTCGGCATGATAACAAAACAACCTTCCTTATCAGATAAAACAGGTCGAAGCTTACGTTCCACACAGTAATTTACCACCGGATAGTTTCCCGGATGGTTCTCTGCGGTGCCTACATAACTGTCATGGGGTTCTCCGAAAAGAAGATGAACGTACATTGTGTCTTACGACAGCAACGTGTTCAAGAATACAGCGAGGCTGTTTTCTGCGAAGACTTTATGACACAGCAATGAAAAAGGACACAGAACAACAAACGACACTGTAGGGAAAAACACACTCGAACATGGAGAAAAGCATGCAAACACGCGGGGGTCCACACAGCTAGACAAGAGTCTCACCAGAGCTGATGGGCTTAGGAGGGATGAGTCTCAGGAGGGAAGAGTCAGCGCGAGCTGGAGGTCATCGCTGTGGTTCATCGACGAAAGGTGGTCGGCACTGATGCAGGCCAGGGACGGGCACGAGGAGGACGTCGGGCACCGGTGCCATAACAAGCGTTGCATTGCCGCTCGGGGCTTAGAGGAACAGGGCAGCACTCGGGCCTACGCCCGACCACGCTCGACTCCACGAAGGAAGCGGTGGAGCTGAGGCCCCACATAATCGTGGATTTTGCTACGAGGTCCTGCGCTGGCGGTACAGCGCTCGGGCCTACACCTGACGGTGTTGTTGGTGGCACGGACGGCTCATCAGGCATTCTGTGGACACACTTGGGAGCTCGGTGCCAAGTGGAGCCTCGACTCTTGGCGCACGTCAGGCACTCGGGACTACGCCCGACCGTGGTTCTGGTAGAGAGCTCCCTTGCCACGTCTGCGCTGGTGGACTGCCGCCTTGCTTCTTCCCAACATGGTGCCTCACGTCCATGCTCCACACGTGCACGCTCCGTGTTTTCTCCTTATGGCCATGTGTCACAACATCTCGTCATCTTCTTCGCCATCGCCTCACATGCTGAACCTGTGTTTCTCTGTGGCCTCTTCTTCTATGGCACCTTCACAGCAACGCCAGATGCGTGCACTTCTCCCACGACAGTGACTTGTTACTGCACCGCACTGCACAAGCTCCGAATATGAAAGGGCCACCTCAGATTTCGCACTAGGACTTTCAGTTACGGCTGTGCCGTTCTTTAGTGCACTCAGCGGTACCCACGAGGGAGAATCGGCGTTAACCTCTTCAGGGTTCCGTTTACGGCATTTGCTGCTGTTCCCAGGACAGGAAAGAATTGCTGCTTTAGTGGAACTCCCTAGAAGAGCTACTGCCCCTCTATTAACGATACCTTGCCTCCCAGAGGCTCCAAAGTCTATGTCACACTGACTGGTAGTCTGCCTCACGCTCGTGAAGCTGCCTCGTTCAGCTTGTCTGAACGCTGCCAAGTCGTTCGTTCAATAAAGAGACATGTTGGCTGTCAACGGACGCATGCAGCATTTTGGGCTTCTAACAAGCGCAGTGCGAAGCAGCGAGTTCTTTTCTTCTAGAGCTGCTATTTCACGCGCTAATGTCAGCTCTGCTTCCCGTGCACGTTCCTCATGCTCAGCCTGCTCGCGCTATGCATCACGTTCCTCAGCGCGCTCCTCCCTTTCGCGTGCGCTCTGTTCCATGCCCGCAGTGCATCTCCTGACAAAGCGAGTTTTTCGCCGAGACTAATTGGCTCTTCTAAATTCATATCGTGGTCACTATGGTCTCTTCACCAACACAGAAAACAAGCCCGCCCCATGATGGGATTCTTTCAAAATTGGAAAAAGGGAATGCACATCGCACCTGCCGACGGCAACGTGTTCAATAATATGGCGAGGCTGTTTTCTGTGAAGACTTTATGAAAACACAAACGAACATGAACACAGAACAACAAACACAATAAACAAGCAAACCGCGACACTATCTAGCAGAAAAGAAAGACAAAGAGCATGCAAACTAACACGCCAGTTTAGCCATCGCGAAACAGTCTCACTGAGGCTGGACGGCTGACGTGTGAAAGTCTACGAAGGTGCGGCGTCAGTGTGGACGAACGGTGCTCCATCACGCATGATGCTGCCGTGGTGCAGCCACACTCCCACTTGTGACTCGAGACGGAACAGCACTCAGGCTTACACCCAACAGTGCTGTTTCCCCTAGGTCCTCCAGGATGGAGGCGGCGGACCGAGGCAGTGCAGAGTCGTGGACCCCCTCGCCAGGTTCGGTGGGACAGCACTCGGGGCTACACCCGACGGTGCTGTCGGAGGTTCGAGCGGCTCGTCAGGCATTGGATAGAGGCGGCGTCGGGAACTCGGTGCTAAACGGAGCCATACACCCTGACTCTTGGCGCCACGCCAGGCACTACGCCCGACCGTGGTTCTGGTGGAGAGCTCCCCTGCCACGTCCGCGCTGCTTCTCCCCAACATGGCGCCTCGTGTGCAAGCTCCGCGCGCCACCCTCGCCTCGTTTCTCCTTGTAGCCATGTGCAGCAACCTCTCTTTGTCTTCTTCATTATCACCCCACGTGGTGAACCGGCGCTCCTTCGTGGCCGCTTCGTCCATTGCGCCTTTGCCGCAGCACCAAATACAGCTATCGCGCACTTCTTCCATGACATCGACCTACTCAACCTTTGGTCATTTCCGGCGATGATCTGCACGGATATCACAATGGGAGCTTGCAGCACGGTGTGCTGCTCGAACTCGCAAAAAAAAGGCGGTGGGTGGGGGGGAGGGGGGGTGGTTCACCCCTTACTGGGGAAGCAAGAACGAAGCGAGATAAATGGAATGCCAATAACCACAACAACTCGTGCATTTGTGAGGTAAGTGAAAAAAAGCTGGTTAGGTGTGTGTGTTCTCTCATGCTCTGCATGCATGCGCACGTACACTTTGAAGCTGGTCAACTTGAGCCACCTCTCAAAGCACCGAAAAGCTCGAATGGACAGCCGTAACGACTCTTGTTTTTGCATTTCATGGAGTGCCGTCCATTCCGTTTCTGTTGATTTCTAGCCATTGAATAGGAACACCTCCACCCCACCCATTTTTTTCCTTTCAGCCCTTTGTAGAAAAAGCCCTCGAGGTTTATTATATAAATGAGTGAACAAATAAGCATCTCATTCTGAGATTTCATAAGGCATTAATAAATATAGTTATGTGATAGGAACACAGTTTCTATGAAAAACAAACTTAAAATTACGTCCTTGCAATATAAATGAGTGCAACGAGCCACAACAAATTCTTACTAGCACAGTGTATGTACTTGAGGCAATTTCACTGATTCATCTGCTTTTGGTATACAATGCTTCTGAACAATCATCTCCTTTGCTGGTGCCCTTCACTGAGCGTGCAGCAAGTTGATATAATCGATCAAGTAAGTGGATTCATCCTGAAACCCCACTTGAGCGATCTCAAATCCCACCTTGAGGTGAATCCACACATGTGGTGAAGCACCTAAACGACCACGACGAAGCGTCTCATTGTAGCGGAACGTGCATTGGTGTGGCCGATTTTTTGAACGCCTTTCTGCACGTGCCCGCGTCGCGCGTGAGAAATGAAAATAAGTAATAAAAGGCACGAGCCACGTCTGCCAAGACAGACGAAGGAAGACATCGCAGCTGAGAAGACGCGCTGTCCTGGTCAGCCATCAACAACGCCCGGGAGGCCAACATTTTTCGGAGGGACCTAGTCGAGCGCCAACGCCCGAGGGACTTCCAGAACGACACGTCTCCTGCTCTGGACGCCCAGCAGACGACTGGGAGTCTTCATCGACCCTTCGTACACAGCACTGCTGGTGCATGCCTCGCCGTTCCCAAGTACCTTCGACGGACGCTGTGTCAATGCCGTTGGCGAGACGGAACGCGTGAGCCCTCCACTTGCTTTAACTCTGAACAGTCGCTGTACAGACGTTGTACATTCGTGTAGATATTATTGTCAAGTTTTGTGCTTCGTATGTGCTCCCGTTTAACTGCGTTTCCCTCTGTGTTTCTGCGCTCAAACATATGTCCGTGTGCTGTGCCAGCTTGCGTCTTGCGTCTCTTCCTTGCTGCCCTCGGAGGCGTCTCTGACTTGCCTCTTTCAGCCTCCTGCTCCCTCGAAGTTTATTTCGTAACAGCTGGCTATTGGCTCCGCCCCTCCGCCAAACTCTCCCAAAGGTGATACACAGCTCTGCTAGGCCCCAAATCTCTCCCGAGGCACGTAGAAAAGTACATAGATCTAGCCATGCGCGATTACGCAACAAAGTACCCCTTCGTACTTGTCGGAGACTTCAACGTAGACATCACGGACAGCAACTGGCTTGTGCATGCAGTATATGACGTCTCGATAAGCTCTGCGATGCATTTCGTATAACAACTGACAACCACCAGGGGAACGTGCATAGACCTTGTCTTTGCCAACTTCAGGCTAGGGCCGATCGAAAAACCATTAGCTGTACATTTCACGAACCACAAAGCTGTGATAATGAAGGGAAAACGGCACCCAGAACTCAGCACGGCATATGAGTTACGACAAATAAAACACTACAGTAGGGCGATTACAGTAGGGAGGTGTTGGTGGCTTACAGTAGGGTGATTCCACGTAAGATCGAACAACGCATGGCTGGTCACCCTCTTAAATTTATTTCGAAATTTTATATATTGCTGCCCTATGAGTGGAAAGAAGAGATCCGCAGTTGGTTTTGCTAGAAAAAATTTTTTCGAAGCGCCGGGAGTGAATAATGACGAAGAGGTGGAGTGCCGCGCTTACCTGCTCTTCTGTTTTGGCCAACTTTGGTTATTAATTACACAAGCTATACTAAGGTTGGGAGGATGAAATTTATTTCAGTAATTATATGCATGCTTTTGCTTGTGTTATATTATTTTTGCTTTTTATGGGGAGCGTAGATATTTTTATAAAAATCTTCAAAATCGGCTCGGGAAGCATTTTTCTGTCTACATTGAGGGCTTATATCTCAAGAAAGGCTTGTGGCAGAGGGGCGAAAATTCTGCATTATGTTCTAAGCATACTCGTTTGTGAACCTGCAAAATATATATTTATATGATTTTTCAATAAAGAGATACGGGCGGGCTAACTTCAAAAAACACCAAACAATGGAAATTTCTGACGACAATAAAAAAAATCCGTTTTTAATATTTTTTAAACTTTGTACAATTATTCTCCTTCACATTGGCTTTCACAATCACCAAAAACATGTTGCATAATTTTGTTTCACTAGGAGTTACAGGCCGTCGAATTAGACCCTTACGCAATGATAGGCAATTGTTGTTGATCCGGCTTCTTGCCCGCTGAGCGTATAGAATGAAGACAGAATTGAATTTCTGTTCCTTAAGAGGCCAGCAGCACCGAAAAGAGGTGTTGATGGCATTGATGACGTCAATTTCGAAGCGATTTGGTCACCCGAGCAGCCATAAGCGCGGGGCTAGCAAGAAGGTGCGTGCGCACCCCAGACGCTCTAAGAGAGGCACAGTCAGAGCTCCTTGTCGCCTCCTGAGACCAAAAGTGTTCCAAAACTGGGTAATTTCAACGCGTGTGGACTGGAGATTCGCTATCCATTCTGCCTTTTGTTCGCACCGCACTTAGGCGCTGTTAACAAGGCGGAGATGGAAGCAAGATCAAAACACGTATCGGGTAGCTATGAGCGCTTGCTTCATGCACGCAGTTGGCAGCTGCTGCCGCCAGAGAAACTGTGCACTGCCACTCGCGATCGGTAGAACGCACGAACTTGGCACTCCAGTGGCAAAGCAAGGTATGGAACGCCAAAGGAAACAAAAGCAAAACAATTGGTAAACGGATGCGCGCAGCTATCTCGGATTAGATTCTACACCTTGCGACCGCGCCGGGTAAAATTTTATCCCGAGCATGATGTGTGTGTTTGTGCCATTTGCGCCAACTATAAGCTTTGCCTTGCCACTGTTGAGAACATTACTGACCACAAAATCGATGCTGATGAGCTTCACTCAGCGTTCGTTTGCATTCCGTCACCATCGGAGTGCCTTTTACGCGAATGCAATCAGTGTCCAAAAGGCAGGTCCCTGACACTAGAGAAGACAAAGAATTATTACTAGCAATGCGGGAGGCAGGCGACCTTGTGAAACAAGTTTTGGGGGCTGACACTTGTTTTAATCATCTTCGAGTATTGGTGGAAAGGTGGCTCATGCTCAACCACTGACACAGTAGAGCCATATACGAGGAAATGTTGAGGCCCGTGTGCTGTGCGATGTCAGTGCACGTTAAACCCCAGGTGGTCTAAATTTCCGGAGTCGTCCACTACGGCGTCTCTCATAATCAGAATTGGTTTTGGGACGTTAAACCTCACAAAACAACATATACGAGGAAAAGCAATGCACGCAGCGTAGGAGCATTGTATTCGACTTTGATTTTGCCGAAAACTGGACTGTCGTGCTTCCTGATGAAGTTCAGACACACCACTGGCACAAGCAGCAAGTATCCGTCTTTACATGCATGGTCACAACGAGAAACTCTATGAGGAGCTTCGTTGTTGTTAGTGACGAGCCACGACTACGCTCACGCCTGCTTGGCTCTAGCGATAGAATGGGTTGAAGACAACCTGGCGGTTTACTCCAACGTGATATGTGAGTGATGGAGCCGCCAGAGATTTCAAAAATAGATATCAGCTTTTCGAGTTCCTGAAAGAGCTGTTTTCCCCAGTACCCACTGGGTATTCTCAGCAACTGGACAGGGGAGAAAACGCATGCGACGGAGTCGGGGCTCTCGTCAAGCATCAGGCAATGCTCAACAACCCTGAAAGTGCAATTCGGACAGCCAGAGACGTTGTAACCGTTTTATCAGAGAAACTGAAAGGTGTGTGCATCTAATGCACCTTGAAGAAAAAGAAGTTGTTGCTTTCCGCGAGTTAACGAAGGAAGAGTGGATGAGAGTACCCGCGCTCCATTGTCTTGGCATGCCTGGCAGCTGTCCACGTCAACGAAAGCATCTCCTGGTTTGTACGTGGCACGAATAGCCGGGCCTGCTTGAAAGGAGTTACGTGTACACGAAAGAAGAAATCTCAACTGTCTGATCAATGGAATAAACACGATTTCAGCCCAGAAACATGATTTAGTGAAGTGGTTCTTCTTGACCTTCACAAATTTTCCATTTTGCTAAAGATTATTTGGAAAGCGCTCTTTGCTTATTGCATTTTTATCCTATCTTCTTTTGTTTTGCCGGTGGGTGGAGGGGGTGGGGGGAATCTAAGCTACGCATTGACTTCTTATTGCCTTTTTGCCGAGGTAAAGACGGAAAATATCCGTCTGAGCTGCGATACTGCAGTGCCTCAAAGAACCCCACGCGTACAAAACTGATCCCTAATCATTCATTATTGTGTCCCTCACAGCTAATATGCAGCGTTCACACATAAATGACCAGGCACATTATCATGCCAAAATTGAAAAGCCGTACGCGATCACAAATGTCAGAATAATCAGACATGCATGGTTTGCTGAGCCTTCCCTAAGGGTCTAATTCGACAGCCTGTAACTCCTAGTGAAACAAAATTATGCAACATGTTTTTGGTGATTGTGAAAGCCAATGTGAAGGAGAATAATTGTACAAAGTTTAAAAAATATCAAAAATGGGTTTATTTTTTTGTCGTCAGAAATTTTCATTGTTCGGTGTTTTTTTGAAGTTAGCCCGCCCGTATCTCTTTATTGAAAAATCATATAAATATAATATTTTGCAGGTTCACAAACGAGTATACTTAGAACATAATGCAGAATTTTTGCCGCTCTGCCACAAGCCTTTCTTGAGATATAAGCCCGCAAAGTAGACAGAAAAATGCTTCCCGAGCCGATTTTGAAGATTTTTATAAAAATATCTACTCTCCCCATAAAAAGCAAAAATAATTAACACAAGCAAAAGCATGCATATAATTACTGAAATAAATTTCAGCCTCCCAACCTTAGTATAGCTTGTGTAATTAATAACCAAAGTTGGCCAAAACAGAAGAGCAGGTAAGCGCGGCACTCCACCTCTTCATCATTATTCACTCCCGGCGCTTCGAAAAAATTTTTTCTAGCAAAACCAACTACGGATCTCTTCTTTCCACTCATCGGGCAGCAATATATAAAATTTTGGAATAAATTTAAGAGGGTGACCAGCCATGCGTTGTTCGATCTTACGTGGAATCACCCAGTAGGAACGATCTCCAGTGCTTTGCCACTCATCATCATTCACTTCGTGGACATGCGTGGATTCTTTCAAATATACATGTCTCCTCTGCCTTTGATAAAGTCAGCTGTTATGCTATTTTCACCTGCTGCTTTACCGCTGGACAAGCCTCTGATGGCTTTTCTGACATCATCAGTGGTCGTACATGAAACTTCAGTGTCCTGTTCTGATTTGATTTCTACTAAAGTTGCATGGTCTGTCTGAAAGCTGTACAGTGGAGAGTAAAAATCGGCTACCTTTACCATTTCGTTGAAGTTGATTGGAGACATCAATCAATCTCGCAGTACTCCTCAAGGAAATAGAAGGACGTCAAGGAAGTTGGCACGTCATTGGCCTTAGTGAAGTTAGGAGAGCAGATGAAGCTTACATAGTCTTAAAGGGCCACTAAACAGGCTCCAACTTTTTCTTTAAGCCGCCCAAACAAGCGAACTCGATCATAGAGAAGGTTGCGGCGATCACATTCTGCGTATATGGCAGCGCTGCGCGCCACACGGACGCTGTATTTCAAAAAACAATTCCCGCGCCTCTTTCCTGCGATTGACCAGTCACGCTCGCATACTAGGTGTCGTCAAGTTCTACCGCGAACAACTTTGCGTAGCTGCAGCTCGTTGATTGGTCGAAACATCTTTTGTCAGATCCTCTGGCCATCCCGCCGGTGTGAGCGCAGGAGCAGCTGCTGGCCGGAGCAACTGGTACTGCATCGCAAGCATCAGTGGCATCATGTCATGTGTCAAAAGTGGGCGGAGTCACGACGGCGCGCCGCGCCTACCCTTTCCTCGGCAGAGAAGGGTGGGGAGGCCGACCGAGAAAACGAAACCGACGCAAGCGGCCACTTAAACCCATGTAACTTCTTTATTATTGCACCCATCCACAAAATTCTTGCGGGAGCATGTTCACATCGCACAGGAGCGCAGTTAATATCTTTAAAACAAAGTTTGGACCACGGGGTTGTTTAGGGGCCCTTTAAACAACGGACTTGTCCTCTGCTATAGAGGGTTACCCAAAAAGAGACAATATGACATCGGGTTCCTAATTCACAAAGATACAGCGGGCAACGTAAACGAATTCTACGGCATTAGCGAATTGGTAGCATGTGTCGTAATAAAACTAAATAAGCGTTATAAACTTAATATAACCCAGGGATATGCGCCAACAACGAGCTACGACGACGACCAAGTAGAACAGTTCTACAAGGATATCGAATTAGCAACAAAAAGAGTTCGGACACAATACACAATAATCATGGGGGATTTCAACGCAAAAGTAGGAACAAAAAGTGGAGAACAGGCGATTGGCAACTGCGGCATCGGCCGTAGGAATAACCGTGGGGAAATGCTAGTACAATTTGCCGAAAGAAACCGGCTCTGAATAATGAATACGTTTTTTAAGAAACACAAGAATAGGAAGTGGATGTGGAAAAGCCCTCATGGGGAAACAAAAAAATGATATTTACTATAATGTGTGAACAACCAGGTATAATTCAGGACATGGAAGTAGTGGGGAAGATAAAATGTAGCGATCACAGATTAATAATGGTGAAGATTGTACTTAACCTAAAGAAAACAAGAACTAAATTATTTCCTAGAAGAAACGCAAATCTAGAGGCAATCAAAGCGAAGAATGAATAATTTAAAGTTGCCCTAAGCAGCAAGTTCGAGGCCTTAGGCCAAAACGATGAAGATTTCGAAGAAATAAACAAAACCATAACGAAAACAATCCTTGAAACAGCGATAGAAGTTGGGGGTAGAGCAACAAAGCAAGCAACAAGGAAGTTGTCCCAATGTACCAAGGACTTAATAAAAAAACGACAACAAATGAAAGGGGCTTCATCAAAAGATAAATGGAATTCGCAGAACTGTGAAACTGATCAGGAAAGCCAGGCAAAGAGATGTAAGCAACTTTAACATGAGAGAAATAGAGAAAGCAGTAGAGAAAGGCACCAGCATTAAATCTATCAAAAAGAAACTGTACTTAGGGCAAAACAAAATGCATGCACTAAAAAATAAACTAGGTAACATTATCAACAATTTCAACAAAATAGAAGATTTCTACTCAGAACTGTACAGCTGTCAGACAGGCCGTACAACCTTAATAGAAATGTAATCAGAGGAGGACACTGAAATTCCATGTATAACTGCTGATCAAGAAAAAAAAAATCTTTCAAAGGCATGTCCCGCAGTAAAGCAGCAGGTCAAGACGGCATAACAGCCGACATAATCAAAGAGGGAGGAGACATTATACTTGAGAAACGTGCATCGCTCTTCACGAAATGTCTCAAGACATCTAGTGTACTGCACAGTTGGAAAAATGCTAATATAATCCTAATCCACGTGAAAGGTGACATGGAGGAGTTAAAGAATTACAGACCAATGAGCCTACTCCGAGTAATATACAGGCTATTTACAAAAGTAATTTCTACGAGGATAAGAGAAACACTCGACTTTTACCAACCAAGAGAACAAGCTTGTTTTGGGAAAGGTTACTCGACAATGGACCACAGTGCGCGGAATATAACAAACCTCTTTATATGGCGTTTATCGACTACGAGAAAGCATTTGACTCCATAGAAATACAAGCAGTTCTAGAAGCTCTACGTCGACAAGGGGTACCTGGCGTATACATGAAAACCATGAACAACATATACAAAGATTGCACAGCCACACTACTCCTACATGAGAGAAGCAGAGAAATCCCGATCGGGAGAGCTGTGAGACAGGGAGATACAATATCCCCAATGCTATTCACTGCATGTTTAGAGCAAGTGTTTAAACTTCTAGACTTGGAAGAAAAGGGAATTCGAATAGAAGGACAATATCTAAGCAGTTTAAGATTTGCAGACGACATTGGGCTCTTTAGCAAAGATGGCAACAAAGCATGATTGATGACCTAAACGGGAAAGTATTAAAATTGGATTAAAAATGAATAGGCATAAGACCAAAGTTGTGCTCAATAGCCCAGCTGAGGAACAGGAATTTAAAATCAACAATGAACCTTTACAATGTGTAAACGAATACGTATACCTGGGACAGTTAATAACAGGAACTCCTAACCATGAAAAAGAAATTCTCAGTAGAATAAGTGTGGGCTGGAGCGCATTCGGAAGGCATTACAAGATCATGACTGGAAACTTGCCGCTGTCACTAAAGCGAAAAGTATTCAATCACTGCATTCTTCCAGTGCTAATGTATGGTGCAGAGACATGGAGGATAACGAAAGAACTAGAGATGAAACTAAGGCGCACGCAATGTGCAATGGAAAGGAAAATGATAGGGGTAACTCTAAGAGATAAAAAAACGAGTAGAATGGATCAGGGAACAAACAGGAGTAGCTGATATTATCATATCAATAAAAGAAAGAAGTGCACCTGGGCAGAACATGTCATGAGAAGGAGAGATAACAGATGGACAGTAAGAACGACAGAATGGATACCAAGAGAGAGAAAACGCAGCATAGGCAGGCACAAAGTTAAATGGAGCGATGAAATTAGCAAGTTTGCGGGTATAAAGTGGAACCAACTCGCTCAGGATAGGGTGGATTGGAAATCGTTGGGAGAGGCCTTCGTTCTGCAGTGGACCTAAATTGCCTGATGATGATGATGAAGTTGGAAACCTTGTTTATTTTAGCTCATGCATTTTGTTTTTTCGTAAGTGCTGTTCCTCTTTGACCAATTTATTGCGTCTTACGCCTCTTTACTTCTGACCGTCTTGTGTCTTAAGTCTCCTTACATCTCTTTGCCTGGCTTTACTGATAAGCTTTGATAATTCTGCGAATTCTGTTTTATCTCTTGACGAATCACTTTGATGTGCTGGCGTTTTTTTTTTTTATTACCTCTTTAGTGGATTGGGTCAACTTGCTTACATCTTCCTTTGTTGTTTTACCCCCAACTTTTGTCGCTGTTTGGTAGATAGCTTTCATTATGGTTTTGTTTGCTTCTTCTAAATCTTCATCGTTTTTGTCTTAATGCATTGAATTTGTTTTTCAGTGTGTCTTTAAATTCTTCATTCTTTGCCTTGGTTACCTCTAGGTTTGCTTTTTTTTTTTCTAGTAACTAATTTATTTCTTGCTTTCTTTAGGTTAAGTACAATCTTTGCCCTTACTAATCTGTGATCACTACATTTTATCTTGCGTACTACTTCTATGTCTTGAACTATGGCTGGTTGTTCACACATCATAAATTCAATTTCATTTTTTGTTTCCCTGTTAGGGCAGTAGTATATTGGAACGAGCAGAAATATTGCACCTTTTGAAATGTATGCTTTTTGTGTGCTTTTGCAATGTATGCGTTCTTTCTTTTTTCTTTTTACCTTTGTATACTTATAAGTTGTGTCCTTCCTGCAATAATCCCTAATGGGATTGGCAGTATGTACTAAATAAATAAAAATAAATAAGGTTGAATAGGAAGGCCGTTTTATGATAACGAGGATAACGCCGGCACAACCCTAATGGCGGACCGAGAGAGAGACCACCCCACTACGCCGTCCCCTTCGTCTTCCAAGCGATCGGCACCTTCCTTCCTTTCGTGGCACCGTGACATTACCCCCGGCCGCAAAACCGCCGACCCGGTGCCTGCTAGATTGGGATCGCATGGTATGGCTCGAGGCGACCGACGTGTACATCATCAGAAGACGCAGACGACGGTGAAGCATCGGCTGGAGCGATTTCATAGGTAACGTCAGTGACTTGTGTTACGATGCAGTAGGGATCGGAGTAGCGAGAGAGCAGTTTTTCCGATAGGCCGACATGCCGTGAAGGATTCCAGAGAAGGACGAGGTCGCCCTCAGAGAACTGGAGCTGACGATGACGGTTTTCATACAGATACTTCTGTCTTCTGTCAGATAGGCACCGATGGGCGATTTCGCGTGCCTTGGCAGCTGTAGCGATAGCGTCGCGAGCATATTGGAACAACTATACTGCCGCGGGTATGTGCCAACGCAGGCAAAGTTGACGTTGCACGCGCTTTCGGTCTGACCGTGGCGACGAAGAAGACGTTCCTGTCCTCTTTTTGGTCGAGCGATAAAGTGTTTTTGCTTGCGCTGCTCCTGTGCCTCGTTGTGCCTTGTGCCTCGTCGATTACGCGTCGTTACACTGGTGGAGGTGCTGGGTATCCTTCATGCTTAGCACCCCTTCGCGGAGCGGACGGTCCAGTCCCGAATCGCCATCTCGCGTCGAAACACCAGTTCACCGGTTCAGTCGTCGCCTGCTCGGCCTGTCGCCCGAGCCCTTGCAAGGAACCTCACGAGCTCAACCGCCTCCGTCGACAACCATGGCCACAGCAGCCCCATCACAGGTAACACTGCAG